>CM023612.1:2320809-2353309 GCA_013358685.1 Antennarius maculatus | reverse complement strand
AGCTCCTGCAGGCAGCACTCCCGTTTGTCCACGCCGGTCCTCTGCTGCTGCGACAAACAGGGAAATGTCAAATGATGCATGAAACGACTGGAGGATGTTTTTGTGTCAGCTATAAAGGATGTTATTTGGAGCGTGAAGGTTTGTATGTCTTTTTTTTTTTGTCCCCTTTTTAATTTGTTTCACAGAGAAAACAACAGAAACCAATAATCCAATAATGCCTGAAAACAGAAAAAGAAGCAGAATACTGTGGACGTGGATTCGGCAGTTAGGATTTTGAAATTCAGATGTATTTTTTTTTACTTGTTATTTTCCAACCTTGACTCTCCTGAGGCCTCATTTACAAAAGCTTTTCTCTAGCTGGATGACATTTACACAGAATACCTTTCCTGGACGGGGCCCGCTCTGGTCTGAAAATTCTGCACAACTCAATGTGGTTCTTGGGTGTCATGGCAACCACATGCAGCTACAGTGTGTGAGGGGTTATTATTTTTGGCTCCACTCACAGCTTCAGGCTGTTCACCTGTCCGCATCAAATCTTCATAGATATCATCTCCTTCATTCTCCTCATCCTCCACAAAGTCGTACAGGTCATCGTCCTCGTCCAGCGTGTCGCTGATGAAACACACACACACACACACATACAGCATCATAATACTGGGGGAAATCACAACACACTCCCCAGAGAGGTCAAAGGTCACGGTCGCAGAACACAGTATAGAACAGGGGTGTCGAACTCATTCTCACCAAGAAAATGTAAATGTAACTCAATGTAATCTAAGTAACAAACAATACAGGTTCACAGAAAAAAATATGCTTATATTTATTTTTAGACACTCTCGCGGGCCACATTAAATGATTTGGAGGGCCACATTTGGCCCCCGGGCCTTGAGTTTAAAACATGTGCTGAAGAAGAAAAGAAAACAGAGCGATGAAGAGGAAGGCTTACTCTATCTGATCGGACAGACCGCTGTAGACATCGTCGTCTGGGGCGCATCCTTCCAGCGGAAACGGCCTGAGGAAAAGGGGCGTGAGAAAAAAAACGGCGTGGAGAAAGAGATAGAAGTGAACTTTGGTTATTTGAACCGCCTTAACCGGCTACAACACCGAAATGATGAAAACATGACTGAAAAGTACTCACTGAAATCCTCTTTGTGTGGCGATGGATGAATGAGAGAGGATGGATAGAGTGTCTATGACCTGTTGCACGCACACACACACACACAAGGACGCACGCATTAGGAGTGTTGAGACAGACGATGAGCGCCGAATGACACCCCCCGCCCCCCGCCCCCCGAGCTGGTTTCACTCTGACTGACGGATGAACTGCAGCGTCACCGCGACAACCACGTCTCATTCCAGATGTGATCTGAACCATAACAGCATCAAGCCAGCGAGTTCTACTATCTATGCCTAGCCTGGTTCAATGTGTTTTAAATATCAATAACTGCAAACTATATTTGAAGTTGAAACTTTCCCACGAGGTGTAGAAACTTAAAATTGCGAAAGACAAATAAAAATTTGTATGTGAAGAAAAACCTTTAGGATCACTAACAGAAAATCTCACAAAAAAATCCTGTTTTCGTGATTCTTTTTTAATTTTCCTCATCAGAAATGTTTATTTTAGCTACGTTTGACATGATATTAGCGTGTCTAACGCTTAATTTAATTTCTAGAGATCCTGAGTGTACTAGTTCTTAGTGCCAGATAAATTTTCTTTTTTGAACATGTTATTACAACAGACTTCACACCTTCAACACGTTTGCAACATCAGCAACAAAATTCCAAAAAAAAAAAGGGGCTGACGGGTAGAAGCCATTAGGCTTGAAAAATTCCTGTCCCCCTAATCCTCATTAATAAAAACGTGTGACTATGGTGACACAGCTGGCTTTATAAAATATGTATACTCAAGAGACGACAGAACGTTCATAAGAGTTATTTGAAGGTGAAGTTGACCTCTGGGTTGGTTCTTAAACACACTTGTTCCTCTTTTTACACACAAATCCAACACATCCACACTAAAGTGCAGAGACATCAGTGGATCGAAAGCAAAAGAGAAACATATGAAAGATGAATTCAATCCTTTCTTCGGAGCACAAAATCACAGCTTCTTGTGTGTCTGCAAGCTGAAGAGTCACAGCGGTTCAGAAAGACAGAAACAGTTGGAAGTAAAATGATGCAACTCCCCCTTCATTCAGTTTATCACCCAAAACCTAAAATCAGCTGTTAGCTATAACCAAATCAATCCAGAACAAATCAAATGGATAAATGTGATAAAATATTTTTTGATGATGACAGCCATGTCAACATGATTCAGCCCTCTGAATGCATTTGTTAACCAGATGCGGCTGCAACGCGGCGCCAGCCTTCATAAACCAACTCCAGCAGTCGAGTCTTGTTTTCTGTTCAGGCTGTTAAGCAAAGAGGTTTGGAGTCAGATGATGGATTCCATCAAGAATCAGGAAATCCTGGAACAAAACATCTTAAGGTTGGAAAGAGAGATCTCAAGAAGATCTCAGAGTCTCCCAAGACCTGGTGCCAGAAGAAGTCTTGGATCATTCCAGAGGCCGTCACAGTCGTCTGATTGGGATCTGACGAAGGAGGTTCAGCAGGTGGACCAGGATTGTTCCAGAACAGAGGTTTGTCCACGAGAAATGGGATAAGATTCTTCAGGAACCACAAGCCGAAGTCCTGATCTGCATCAGACCCTTTACAGCTGGTCGTGTTGGGTTCGATAGATAGATAGGTAGGTAGGTAGGTAGGTAGGTAGGTAGGTAGGTAGATAGGTAGGTAGATAGGTAGATTATACCTTTGCAAAGTCACGAACGTCAAACAGGTCGAAGGCTTCGAACAGCTCACTCTTCTTCAGGCTGAACTTCGCCTGACACGCCACCAGAAACGTCCGGATGTTCTTCAGGCACAGGAACTAGAAACAAGCAGAAACAGCAACGTTTTTCTGTTTTATTTGTCTAGTCACACTTTTAACGTCCATCTAATTGCAGATTGAACTCAACTCTGTGAACCCAGAGGTACTGTGTGGATTCATCCTCCAGGTAACATGAGGATGTCTACAAAATTGGGCAATGTAGGACGACAGACAGTCTACCGTCAGGCGTTTAGTTAACACAACTTCCTACATCGGTTACACTTGCCTTCTCCTGAAAAGGGGAAATATTCTCACACACACACACACACACACACACACACACACACACACACACACACACACACACAGAAGCGTAGCTGAGAAGCCGGTTGCACAAACACACCAGAGCTCCCCTACTTGTGTAATGTCCTCAACCACGTGAGTGTGAGCAAGTCGGAGTGGACTCCCGTCTTTTGGTAACCAACGGATGTTTCTCAACCGCCCAAGAATTCACAGTGTTTCCCAAAGTTTCACACGCGTGTGTCAAAGCCCATTAACCCCTCGTTACCCAATCACATGTGTTAAACCACAAGGAATCCCAACAGATGGGATTCAAGGACTTCCCTCGAGATGCTCGGGCCAATTCTTCGACATGTGGCCTCTTTTCCTTGTCACACCCTTGTGTCTGCTTCCTGGTTGCTATGGAAACGGACATGCCTTACCTGGGACATCTGCGGGCGCAGGTTGATCTCCCTCAGGTTGACAGCCTGAGGCTTCAGGTTGTTGAGCAACTGGCAAAGCAACACGCCGTCTCTCAGAGCCTGAGCCAAGTCACACACCTGGGCACAACACACACCCAAAATTCACGCATAGGAAAAAAAAAAAAAAGAAAAAACACGGGATGGGCGATCATGTGACATCATCCGTTTACCTTTGAGCTCTCCCACGTGACCCGGTGGTTATCAGGAAGAACATGGCAGTGGATTAGCCATGACGCGCATTGCCGCCACAACTCCATCTTTGTTCTCTGAAATAATTATAACGTCAAATTACAGGGGAACCCCCTTTATTGATGACTTAATCTGTTAAGAAACCGATCAGGGGTTACATTAATCACATTAAACGACTCAGTTTTATATTAGAGATTGACTCTTTCTCATTGATCTCCATCTGTGCAGTGAAGGGAATACAAATACATTGATTTATTGCTCAATTTTGCACGACTACAAGATAAAGATCACTCACAGATAGACAGACAGATAGACAGATAGAAATAGATAAAACCTATTTGAGCATGACAACTTTAACCCTTGCGTCACACAAATAAAGCAGAAAACCTCTCACAAAACTCCTATATTTTCTTTTACTGGACGACAACTGGAATGTAGAAATAATTCAGGCATATTTTTAATTCAATTCTGTCACTAACACTCCACCCTTTCACAGTAAAAAACCAAAGAGGCCTCCTCGAAGGTCAGTAAAACACCAGAAAAGCCACTTCTCCATTAGAGAGCCTCATAATTTCCTCTTTGAATCCTAATGTAGGAAGAATAAAACATTGAACTCTCACCTTCAGCGTCTGCCGGCGACTCTGTGCCTTCTGTCTCGATGTTCGCCTCCCCGTCTTCCTTTCAGTATCTCATTGTCAGACCTCGGCGCTGTCGTTGTGCCGTTCTTCCGTGGTTGGTGTTCTGCAGAGCTGCACTGTGTTGGTGGCTTTTTGACTTCACCCCGCAACTTCCTTTTTCCTCTGACACATTGTGTCGCTATCGCATTCACACTCACAACAGACACACACACACACACACACATATATATAGACACATACACTTGCACACACTTCGAGCTGCAGCTGCTACCACAGCTATGTTTGTTGCAGGTCCATAGAAGCATGTGATATTTATTTGAAATGGTGTTTATTATGAGTGTGTAGAGCACATGTGTCACACTCAAGGCCCGGGGGCCAAATGTGGCCCTCCACATCATTTTATGTGGCCTGCGAGAGCATTAAAGGTCAGAATGTCTGAAAATAAATAGGTCAAAAGTGTGCTTTGACCAAAACCTACATTTCCCACAATGCAAAATTAAGCTCATTTTAACTTTGACAAAAACGTTATGAACAAATTTAATGTCCTAACTTGTGTTTGATGTTATTTTTCTTTATTCTCTTGGATAGTTTGATCCTTGATTGATGGAGTTCTGTGGGTTTAATAATCTGACAAATTAAAAGGATTTATTTTATAACAGAAAAACAAGCAAACATATTTTTTTCTCTGTAACCGTGATGTTTGTAACTTGAAAAAGTAATAAATTCAGAGTTATTTAACATTAATGAGTACTTACATTTATTTTACGTTACACTGAGTTACATTTAGTTACATTTATTAGTTACATCTGACCCTTTGAGGACAGCCGTTATGCTGATGTGGCCCTCAGTGAAGATGAGTTTGACTTCCCTGCAATAGATGGATGAGCCTTCCTGCCACCTGAGTGAGAACTGAACTTCTATGATGTGAAATTTCATGTCTAAAAAAATAAAAGCATATAAAAAATCTTGCTAATGGAGCAGCTGCTCAGGCACCGTGTTTTTCTGGGATGCGGACGCTCGTAGTGGGACAATCACACCTCATTCCCAAATAGCATCTCACAAAAAATAGCTCTATGAATCACTGGATCAAAAGCATCTCCTGGAGTTATCAGCATGTTCCCCTGATATAACAGACTAATGAGGAAAATGCAGGTAAAAGAGGGGAGTTATCACCCATTATAGTTTATTTCAGACTCCTCTTTAATATCAGTGAAGCAAAAAGGCTGAAGCCACGTTCCTGAAACACTAGGTGTCAGCCTTATACGCATCACCTCCACCTGACATCCAACCCGGACAGACAGACAGATGTATGCATGCCTGCCTCTGACCTGACATGTTGACAGCTGCATAACTCTCTTACATTTTCATATCCTTCTTCTTGTTTTTCTCCAACTGCATCTCTCCGTCACGACAGGCCTCGACGTGCACCACCCGCCCCCGGAGAACCTCATGCTAATTCCCAGTGCTGTGATTTGCCGTTTTCAGCGGAGTAATGCGAGCCCACGGCGCGATCTGATTGGCTTCTTGCTTGACCCCCGAAGGTTCGAGGTGGAGCGGGTTTTCCACTGTCACCACAAACAGAAAGTGAGAGGTAGGTTTTAATGGGTAGAGGTTGCAAAGAAGACAGAAGCGCGGGAAGTTAGAAAGGTAAGTGGTATTATGTGATTTTGGAAAAATAACGAGAAAAGAGAAGGAAGACGTATCCCAGAATTCCATGGTGGCTCCTGTCAACAGGTAGGCGTGACATTCTGCAGCTGCTGCAAGGCAAACAACGCAGGAGCGTTCTGCTTGTCCGGTTTCAAACAGTGAGCTGATGTCTTCCATTTGTGCTTTTCTCAAAAACTCATGCAGACACAAACATGTAGAAGCATGTGTGTGAGAGTACGTGTGTGTGACTGTGTGTGTGTGTGTGTGTGTGTGTGTGTGTGAGTGTGTGTGTGTGCTGGCATGTAATCGCTATCATTTCTGCCTTTGCTGTTCAGACATGAATAATCGCTCCATCGCCTGGTGTTTGAGACAGATCGGCCTGTCCCAGTACACCAAGACACTGGAGAGGGAATATTATGGTCTAGAGGTGCGTGAATTTCTCCTTCCTTCTGTTCCTTGCTTCATTCCCCACAGTCTTCTATACCTCAGTAATCCCTTTCGTTTCTCTCCTGATTTCATTTCCCTCTAGGGTTTGCTGCACGTCACGGACGGAGAACTGAAGGATGCTGGGATAGAAGATGGAACCCACAGAGAAACCATTCTCCATCAGCTTTCAAAGCTGCGACAGACAACCGAGCCTCAATCTGGTGACTATAAACTAAGCCTTAATCCTCTAGATGTCATTGCAGCTATAGTTTAGATTATATTTTTATATGACTGCCATATTTTGAAGACATAACGGTTGATATGAGGATCTCAACAGTCTTGCATATATGCACAGCAATTTAAAGAATACTTTTGGGAAATGTGTTTTTTATCCTGACTTGAAAGATGAGGTAACAGCTAAACCGACTCTACAACATACCAGAACCTCCCAGTCTCACTAGTTAACCAGTTAACACCTCCTGTTTGTTTCAGCTGCTGCGTGTTTACCGGACAGTTTTGACAGCGGTATGGATCGTCTAATTTTTATATTTCTCTAAATCTACCAGTGTTATTTACTAAACTGTCAAACTATTCCTTTAAGATGCGCTCTTGTCGTCTCAGGTGTGAAGATGGGGCGCAGGGTGAGCCGGAAGTACTCCCTGGGATCGTCTATGGATCTGGTGAGAACAAAAACCTTCCACTGTGGAGGTGATCCACTCTCCAATGTGGTCTGCTATACCTGAAGACGACGGGCACAACAGCCCATCTGTGGGTTACACCATAGAAACGTTTCACAACTGGCAGTTAATAGTCTTTCTTTAAAAAATTATGGTAATATCTTGAGATACGAGCCATCCCTCCATGTTTTTGTTCAACAAATGAGCAAAAATCCAAGCTTCAGGTCACCCCCGCTAGTTAACGGATGGATACAATATAACCTGAGACCGGATCTCGTTCTTTCCCACGTGTTGGCGGATGGATACAGCATCAGTGAGACCAGATCTCGTTCTCGTTGGTGGAGTCAAGACGTAGCTCGTGTGTTCTTGTGACTTTTGCGTTTTTTTTTTCTCCACGCTTTATCATTGTTTATGTAACATATATATAATTAATTATATACAGTTAAAGTCTGCACGTCTATTGGTTGATAATCGTATTCATATTTTTTCCTAATTTAGAGGGTTTGGGGCTTCTTTACAAGGCTGGAACAGATTAAAATTAATTTTAGTTGTTTCAAATGGAAAAAATTTGTTTAACCTACAAGATCAGAATGATTTAAACTCAAATCTCAAGGTATTGCTGTACACAATGTGCTTGAGCAAGGCACTAAATTAATTTCGAATGCATTTTCAACATATGCTTGGGGGCCCTTTATGGCCCCTAATTGAGAAGAATGACTTTCTGCCATGCACTGGTGATGTCACATCCAAAGATGAATATAAACCAACAAGATAATGGACTTACTTTCACCAGCAGCTTGACTGTGGCCTCCATTCCCCACAGGTGGAGCTGAGGAAGGATCTGTTTCGTCACAGCGTTTTGCCCCGCCTCCACCGGTCCGGTAAGAAGCACCGCCTCTCCGCCTCCTGCTCGCAGCTCCGCCCCCTGAAGGAGGACAACGCTATAAGTGAGACGGAGCAGAACCAGGACCCCAAACACAGGTGAGCTGGACCCCCACCGGGGTCAGTTTGTGCAGTGTGTGTGTGTGTGTGTGTGTGTGTGTGTGTGTGTGTGTGTGTGTGTGTGTGTGTGTGTGTGTGCGTGCGTGTGAAGTGGTGATAGTGGTTGTGGGTCAGTGTGTGTGAAAGATCCGGTGCGTCCAGAGTGGAATTTCATATCTAGATAATAATTAACTTCTACTTCATAAAACACACAATCAGAGTGTGTAAAGGAAAGTTGGACAAAACTTTGTCTATGATCGAAACACAATATGACCGAATGATATAAAATACACTTATTTGTGTAAAACCAGCAGGTTTTTATGAATACAACCTGGACCTTTTGAAACTTCATATTTTTGTCATACTCACCTGATCAAAAAGGCCCACCCCAGTCCCAGCAGCTCCATGTAACCCACAAACTGTTCTGTGAACTACTTTCTGAAGATCATCCATATCAGAGGGAACTAAAACCGACAGTTGTTTTTTTTTTTATTTTTATGCTGGATGGTCGGACAGATGACATAAAAACTCTTAAATGGATTTAAATGAAATATGGAGGAAGGATAGATGTTAGAGCACAATAGATAAAAAAAAAAGATATCAATCTGATTCTGAAGGTGTTATTTGCTGATCTCTTTTATTTTATTATACAATAGTCTTATTAAACATCATCCACAAAGAAAAACACGCAGAATTATTTTCTTATCTCTAGTATTTGCGCTATTTTTGCTGTTGTGGTAAAAACACGCGTTGAGTTGTTTGTGTTTAAATCATCACCATATGTGAGATTCACCCCCCCCCCACACACACACACACACACCTCCCACCCCCGGTGCCAGGTGAAGCGGCTCCCGTCGGTATCCGAGGAATGCCGGGCTGCTGTCGGTGCTCCTGCGCCGGGGCCCCCGGGGGCCTGGGGCGGGGAGGAGGAGACGGACAACGTGTGAGGACTCGCCCTCCCTGCGCAGGGAGGAAGAGGAGGGAGGGAGGGAGGGTGAGGAGCTGGGAGTGACCGGAGAGGAGAACGCTCGAACAGTTCAACTCGTCAGCTGTTGTCCGTTGGTGTCGGTTAGGACCGCCAACCGTCGGACATGTGGTCCGGGACGCGGGAGCGGTGAGGCGGGGAGACAGGTAGGACCGACCGGCGGCGACGTCGACCAGAGTTTAACTTTTTTTTTTTTTAACTTTTATGTTTTTAACAAGTCGTGAAAATATAACTTTATTATTATGTTTTTTTATTATTATTATTATTTGTTTGGCCCATTTCCTCCTCGCTACATGTAGCATTGGAAGCTAACGGGAACTGTTGCTCCAGGACACTGTGTGGGAAGTAATGGAGTATCGGTAACGTGAGCTTTGAAGTATCTGATGACATAGTGGAAGAAGCTTAATAACGCCGTTTAATGAACGGTTATAAACGCGGTGTCACGTTACTCTTTCCCCGCAGCGACCCTCGCGCGCCTTGCGCAGGTGTTTCACCTGAGCCAACGCCCCACGCGCGGGATGTCGTTACCCCACGATGAATTTAAAGTATGAGCTGTATTTATTTGCGCGTGCGTGTGTGTATGCGTGCGCGCGCGCAACTGCTTTAGAATTAAAAAAGGAAAAAAAAAAGTTTTATGATCGATCCATTGATCTTCACATTTTTTGCAGGGTTTTTGTGTAACTGGTTGATTTTTTTTCTGGATGTTTTTAATAAAGTGTGTGTGTGTGTGTGTGTGTGTGTGTGTGTGTGTGTTATACCTCAATGCAGCCAGGAGTAAACTTAACACCGCTGTTTTTGCACATCCCTCCCCACAATCCCTGCAGACACATGTTCAGCATTGTTTCCACATGTTCGCAGAGAGAGAGGTAGGCTGGGATGTATGTTTACCACAATGGCTGTTTGTTCATTGGACGGCTGGGAGAACCTCTGCAGCGGCAGGAAGGTGGAAGCTTTGGGAGGAAGGAAGGAGGGAAAAAAGAGCCAGGCTATAAAAAGTCCTTCAGTTTTTAACGATGGACGCAGACCTTGGCATTGGCCTTCCATCCTTGTCCTGTTTGCGTTTTAAGAAAAGAAAAACATGGAGCTGCTTTTTGGTGTCTCCTGTTGGTTTGGTTTAGTAACTGAAAATCTCTTCTATCTTGTTTTGCAGCAAGAGGAAGAGCATCAGCGCGTACTTCAGCCAGCTGAAGGTAAGACGAAAAGCTCCACGCATTCAAAATGTCACGGCAGAAAACATCCAGATTAACTCCGCCACCCCCTCATCTGGGACGCCAACGTTTGTCCAAGGTGTTCGGTGCTCGGGGGGAAATGGAGTCGCTGAAGAAAGAGTTGGAGGAAGAGCTGAAATCCAGCACCGAGGATCCGAGGAGCCACGCGTGGTACCATGGACCCCTGGGACGAGAGGTACCGGACACACAGATGAAGGCACAGACTGACCGTTAGGAGATGCGCTTATTTGCATTCTTGCAAAAGGGTTTAGATAAGAAGATCAGAACCAGTGTTGTCTCTGGATGAGTCAGCGGAGTCACACTTCCTGGTGTTTCATCACCAGACTCAGTCAGTCGTTGCTAAAGGCCAGAACACGACCCAGATTTTGCCTAATTTTAAACCACAGGTTTGGTTCGGCGTCCTTCAAACGGGTTTGTTGCTCGGATTCCGACCAGACAGACCTTGGATGTCCTCCTTTTAATGCTAATGCAGTTAGCCTGCGGGTAGCTTTAGTTTCAAACACCCAGTTGTCATGACTGTGTAGGTTCTATCCAGGTAAGATGGGATAAGACCAGCCACCAGCGGAACTGAAGAAGCCTCTTGGGTGAGAGTTGAAAAGTCTTCGAGAAACTTTCTTAAAGTCCAGTGGGTTGATTTAAACAGCTTTGGATAACCGGTTGTCACCTTAAACAGACGTAGTTTAACCCTTTATGTCATTGTAGATGGGATAACACACACATTAACACACCTGTTGCCTCACCTGCTGGTCTGTCTCCAGGCAACAGAGTCTCTGCTGGAGCAGGACGGGGATTTCCTGGTCCGGGACTCGAGCTCCGCCCCGGGGGACTACGTTTTGAGCTGTTTTTGGAAGAACGGGCCGATGCACTTTAAGATCATACGGGTGATTCTGCGTCCTAAAAAGGTTTGTGTGCGGATAGTTTTGTTTTTGTTTTTTTTTTAGTTTTGTGTTGCTGTTGTTGGACTTGTTTTGTCAAAAGTGCGTCGCTGTGCCACAGGGTTACTCTCGGGAGCTGTTCCAATTCGAAGAGGATCGCTTTGACAACGTTCCAGCGCTGATCCGCTACTACGTGGGTGGGCGTCGGCCTATTTCCCAGGCCTCTGGTGCTGTGATCTTCCACCCGATCACACGCACCCTACCCCTAAGGGTTATCACCGAGCGACACGCCGAACCCGGCGGCGGCAGGGAGAGACGCATCGAATCCAACAAACGACGCAGCTTTAGCACGGCGCACGCCGACATGCTGCAGGTCATCAATCCGCTGCTGAGGTGGGAGGAAGTTGGCGTGTGTCGTCGTGCACGTTTGCACGAGTACGCGTGAACTTGCTGATGAGTTTTGTGTCGGGGGCAGGAGTGGAAGTCAGCCGGCGAACCTGGAGAACCTGGGCCGGAGGCCGTCGCTGCAGTCGGCACAGTCTGACAGCAACCTACGAACGGGTGGGCGGTGTTAAACGTGTGTGTGTGTGTGTCTCCACTAATGGCTAACGTCCAGTGCATGCTGGATGTGTGTGTCGTGGTGTTATAGGAACGACACAAACACACACCTGTGTGTCGTCAACGTGTTCCTCTTCCTCATCCAGGTGTTCCACTGAACGTACCGTTAGAGGACGCTGGCCCCGCCCCCATGTCGCCTGTGTTTCGCACAGGCAGCGAACCCCTGCTGAGTCCCCGCCCACGAAACACACGCCCCTCCCACCTAGGTAGCAGCCACGCCCACCTTTTGTTTCTTCTTCTTTTTCTTTTTCTCCTTCTTTTTTTTCTCCTTCCTCATCTTCGTCGTCCTCCTCCTCCTAAACGACGTGCTCCATCCCTGCAGGTGGAGGTACGACGCTGCGAGGTTCAGACGGACAGCTGAACTCCAGAGCTCCCCCTAAACCCCTGAGGGTGTCTGCCGTCTTCCCAAACGCCGTCCCTCCCCCACCAACAAACCCGGACGTCGACCCCTCCTCGTTTTACGATGAGCTGGTCGTCCAGGTAACAAACTCATCACAGATCACCTGCATCTCAGCGGATCTTCAAGGGAAGACCTCGAAGACCGTCTTTAAAAACCTATTGGAGGACTTTATGACCACTTCCTGTTGCGTTCAGGTGCCTCAGTCCCGGCGGAAGGGTCACGTGGACCGCCTGCGAGCCGAGGAGAAGTGGCAGAGTCGCGCCCGCCTCACGGAGACCTCCTTTGGCTTCCTGGAGGCGCAGAATAATGAAACATCACCACAGCTGCCACTAATACCCCAGAAGACAGCAGGGGAGGCAGAAGACTGGCATTTTGAAAAGCCGCGTGTGTGTATAAATAATTCTCTTTGCTACAGTTGCTTCGCTTTTACATAGACATGAAGGTCATAAGAGCTTTGGAGTACTTCAACAGTGTTGTCTAATTAGATCAATTAGATAGAATCTTAATTACAAAAAATTTTTTCTGGACATTTTTACAGTTTTAAAGTGTTTTAACTTCTCTTTCTCCTCCAGGCAGTAATTGATTTCCATTTTTTTTTTTTTTTTTTAAGTTTTGTTATCAATAAAAGCGGTTTCACTGTGGCACAGTTCAGTAATTTCAGTTCAGCTAGTAGACTTGAATAGTTGTGTGTATTTCGGGTTTGTCAGACACAGCTCTGACCTTTCACAGACCAGATAATGAATAAGCTCGGTCGAGAATAAAACTCGACCTCAAATGAAACTGAAAACCATTGGTAGCTGCAGCAAAATTGCCACACGACAATAACGTCACAATATTAACTACTTGTGATTTTTAATAAAGCGAAGTTGATAAATAATTCATAGGAATGTTATTTAGTCAAATATTGAATCAAAAGCTGATCAGGATTCTAATGCTGAAAAGGTGTTTTTACCTCTTCTCGCCAGCAGGGGGCAGAGTAGCACACAGGTCATCTCTGCTGGTGTGTTCTCACATCCTTCTCCCACCACCACAGGTAGAGCTGGAATCCAGTTTCCAGTTGGACCAGTTTGAGTCGCTGCTCTTACCGGAGAACAACCGGCCTCTGGAGCCCAGCGTCCTGCTGACGCTCAAAGAGCTCTTCAACCAATCCAGCGCCGACACCCTCGCTCTGCACATGCTCAGTGTCGACTGCCAGGTAACGCCATATCTGCTGTCTTTACCAAACACACCATCAGAAATAATTATTTGTAAGTAGTGAAGAAGTTTGACCGTTTTCATTCGGAACATTTCAATAAAAGCGTTGGCGTTGCGGTTTTTTCAGGTAGCACGCATCACCGGGGTGACTGATGAGCAGAAGAGGATTATGGGAGTTGGATCAGGGCTGGAGCTTGTCACTTTGCCACATGGATGCCAGCTACGACAAGATTTATTAGAAAGGTAAATGCAGCTGACACACTTTATAGACTAAAAGTGGATGAAATCTTTAGATTAAATTGATTAACTTTGGTTCGATCACATCTTATAAACCATATTTTCTCACTTGTCACAGCTGCTTTATCACCGAGCGATTAATCTGATTATCGATACAACTGCCTGATCCATTTACTCGCGTTGAAAACATTTAAAAACTACTTGGAAATCCTGTTTTAGAAGCCGTGTCAGTGTCTGGGACATCCCTCTTTTATTTAGGCATCATCTGATAGCGTTGGGAGTCGCGGTGGACATTCTGGGCTGCACAGGCACCGTCAACCAGCGGGCAACCGTTTTACATAAATTCATCCTACTGGCTCAGGCCCTGAAGGACCACGCCCACAACCTTTACTCCTTCTCCGCCGTGATGAAGGCTCTGGAGATGCCTCAGGTGGGTGAATGTCCAGAAAACATTCCCGCTCTGTGCAATACAGGAGCAAAGTTTGATCCACTTTTGTGCGTACGTGCAGATCATGCGACTGGAGATGACGTGGCGATCGCTGAGGAGGAACCACACGGAGACCGCCGTTTTATTCGAGAAGAAGCTCAAACCTTTCATGAAGTCGCTGAACGAGGGAGATGGTGAGTGCGTCAAGGCCTTACGGATCCTTTAATAAACGCTTTGCATCCAGTGAAGGTTCATCTGCTTCCTGCAGATTCTGTGGTTGGTGGTCCCGTAGCTGTGCCACACCTGGTTCCTCTGCTGCTGCTGATGGAGGGCGAGGACCCGGTGGAGAACAGTGAGCGAGGCTGTCAGCTCCTCTACAACGTCCTCCAGTCGGCCCGCAACACCGCGCTGCACGAGCAGGACTACCAGAGGCACGCACAGTCTCTGCTCACAGGTACGCACGCCTCACCGCCGACACGACTGGAGAACATCACACCGTTGTCACACTCGAAAAAGTCGTGCATCGTTTGTTTTAACCTGAAGACATGAGATTTGATCGTCAGTTTAGAGCACATGTGTCCAAACTCAAGGCCCGGGGGCCAAGTGTGGCCCATCACATCATTTCATGTGGCCGGCGAGAGCATAAAAGGTCAGAATGTCCAAAGTGGACTTTGACCGAAAACTACATTTCCCACAATGCAGTAATTCAGCCCATTTTAACGTTGATAAAACCGTTTTGAACAAAGTTAATGTCCTAACTTGTATTTGATATTTTTTCTTTATTCTCTTGGATAGTTTGATCCTTGATTGATGGTTTAATAACCTGACAAATTAAAAGGATTTATGTTAGAACAGAGAAACAAATTTTTCCTATGTAACTGTAATATTTGTAACTTGAATAAGTAATAAATTCAGAGTTATTTAACATTAAGTAGTTACATTTGTTACATTGAGTGACATTTAGTTACATTTATTAGTCACCTCTGGCCCTTTGAGGACAGTCATGCTGATGTGGCCCTTGGTGAAAATGAGTTTGACACCTCTGATCTAGTGAATCCCCACCAAATGTAAAAAAACAGCTCTATTTCCTGATGTTGCACACCTCGCTCTGTCATGAAAGACAAAAGTATAAAGTACTACACTCCTCAAAACTGTGTACATTTTTAAATTCCATCCCTGGGGGGTGTGACGTCTGACCGCTATCAATCACGCCGCTCCTGCAGGAGGCCCGGAGCCTATCCCTGAACTGCTGGAGGCTTTCCGGACAGAGTTCGCCCTGCGGCTGTTCTGGGGTCAGTCGGGCGCGGCGGCGGACAGGCAGGAGCGCCACGAGAAGTTTGACAAGATTCTTTGTGTCCTCTCTGATAAGCTGGAACCCGTGGAGAGCCTCCCCCAGGAGCCAGACCCGCTGACCTGAGCCCGATGGGCGAAATCAGGACTTTCTTCACTAGAAAGCATAAAGAAACGCTTTTTTATTGGAGCTTCTGCACGTTGCAGATAAAGAAAAGTTGTTTTAGACGCGAGAGACTGCTGATCCTGAGCTCCAGTATAAATTGTAAAGTTTTATTTTTGATGTGTTCTGATCCGAGGACACGTGTTGGTTTCATTTTTCTATTTCAGGAAATCTGACAGACAAAATTCCTTCTGTTTACGCTTCAAATGTGAATTTTTCATCCTCCACAACTGCTTTCTCAATCCATCTTCATTCATTCGTGACATCCTGAGGATCGTCTTGAGCCACTGCTGTAAAGGTTTTCTTCATTTTATTTGTTCCAAATCCAATAAAAGCATCGGTTTATTTTTTCATGGCTGGTAATATTTCTCATAAATGATGCCATAAAGAAAAAAGGACGAGATTTTTTTTTTTTTCTATTTCAATTTATGACTCAAACGATACACGTAAATACATTTCCATTCTAACAATGGATCATACAATAAAACCCCTTAAATGTTGAGCAAAGTACGAGTGCAGGACAGAGTGGGAGAGAAAGGGGTGGGGTAAACCTTAAATGGCTCAATTGGAGTGAGATTTTTTTAAAGACCCTCCACTAAAAAAAATTTTTTTTAAAAAGCGCTCTACTTCCTCCTCTTCCTCATCCGTGTCCAAGCTTTGCTGTGCAGAAAGATGCATGTGCAGAGTTCCGTACTCCGAGGTGGTTTCACACGTATGTAGTGAAAGAACACATTTACACGTATGAAGAGATGCAGGACATTTCAAAAGAGAAGAAAGTGTTTTAAAAAAAAATAAAAAAATTAGGTGCAAATAATTCATTTGGAAAAATTATTTGTCTGATTTTTTTTTTTTTAAAGTGCTTAAACATTTCTTTTACGGTTCGTCGATCTGGGCAGTGATGCAGTGAGGAGCTGAATTTTAAAAAAATACTAAAAACCCTGGTGTTGGGATGCACAAAGCATCTCCCAGTAAAAGGTCTGTAAAAATGTGAAGAGTCAGATTTTGAGGTCTGGTGGATGAAAACATAAAAACCTGTAAAGCAGAACGTGTAAGAAATGTGTAAACAGTTTAAGAAGAGCTATTTGACACCATGACTTAAAAAAAAAAATTGAACTTATGAATTGTTACTCTCTCAAAACGTCTTCTATCATGTCAGTCTGTAATTTTACTTCTTTAATTGGGTTTACTCATCTTGTAAAACAGGATTTTCCTGCAGATTTTGCTGATGAAGAGGAAGCTAAAGGCTTAGCTTCTCATAGTTATGCAATGATCTGAGGCAGATGCGGCTAAAGTATTCTATCTTGTGGCTCCACTGATGAGTGCATTTACATTTTGTCCGCTCCCGATAAAGTAGTGGTTTTAGTCCAGCTATTAGTCATTTAAAAAAAAAAAAAAAAAAAAATCACATCAGTTTCATAAAGACAAAAAAAAAAAAAATCACATTATGCTTCCAGGAAAGTTACTTTAACAGATTGCTGGTGTTAAAAAAAACAAAAAAAGGAAGTTCAGCAGGTTATTAGAAACGACAACAAAAAAGTCAAGTGAGTGGATATAAGAGCTTCAGGCCGCTATGATGAAGTCGTCACGTTACGCCGTGACAAAAGAGTTCAGGAATACATTCAGGAGTTTGGCTTTAAAAGAGCTTAAAGGTATAAAAGATCGGACGGGAGTGTGTGTGTGTGTGTGTGTGTGTGTTATGGTTCGAATTTGGCATAGGATGAAGGTATATAACCCTTCTCTCCAGTGGCTTTGAGGACTCTCATCCATCCGTCTCCTGTGTCCTCCTCCATGATGCTCAGCACCTCTCCCTCCTGAATTGAAATGGTGTCCTTGCCGTTGCCTGGAGACGAAAGATGCAGTAAAAAAAATAAATCAATAAACACGAGAGGCGGAAATGAGACACGCGATCAGGATGACAGAATTCAAACGCACCCTCGAAGACGTAGAGAGCGGTGCACTGGCCGATGGGCGTCTCCTCCTCGTCTTCGTAGTCGTCGAAGTCGGTGTAGATGTTCTGAGGCTGGTCGACCGCCACGACTCTGGAGACACACACACCCCAGGAAAGAGGTGAGGAGAGAATTCTGGAATGGCTGTTCATTTTAAAAAAGACGATATCTGACATGTCAGGATATGATTTTAATAAACTTTTGGTCCAGATGTACGGGGACATAAACGGTTCAGGTGTGTTTGTTTTATCCTCCGGTGCCTCCCTGATGCTGAACCCACAGAGGTAACAGTCAGGCATTTGATTGGCTGTCCCACACCAGAGGACCCAGACTTCTCCCATTAGGCCACATGTGTCAAACTCAAGGCCTGGGGGCCAAATGTGACCCACCACATCATTTTATGTGGCCTGCAAGAGCATAAATGGTCAGAGTGTTTAAAAATAAATAGGTCAAAAGTGTGCTTTCAGCAAAACTACATTTCCCACAATGCAATAAGTCCATTTTAACTCTAATAAAAACGTTGTGAACAAAGTTAATGTCCTAACTTGTGTTTGATGTTATTTTTCTTTATTCATTGATAGTTTGATCCTTGATTGATGGAGTTCTGTGGGTTTAATAACCTGACAAATTAAAAGGATTTATTTTATAACAGAGAAACAAATATATTTTTATGTGTAACTGTAATGTTTGTAACTTGAATAAGTAATAAATTCAGAGTTATGTAACATAAAGGAGTAGTTACATTTTACATTAAATTGAGTTACATTTAGTTACATTTATAAGTTACGTCTGGCCCTTTGGGGACAGACGTTATGCTGATGTGGCCCTCGGTGAAAATGAGTTTGACGTCTCTGCATTACCTCCTGATTCTTCTTTATGAACATGCTTTTATTTTGGTGGGGGGCTTTAATCTGGATCTTTTTATTTTATAGATGGTTTTACGTCGTTAATTTAAATGAAACCTTATTGATCACAGTTCATTTCTTATTGTTGTACCCCAGATGAGAGTTCTTACACGTGTTGAGTGTTATTGTTGATGGCGTTGGAAGACTCCTCCCCTCCCACTGCTTCCGACAGCCACGTCTGAAACACACCGGATGCTGACGTCACACACACTCCACCTTTATCCGTCATCGTAACACATTTAGCTCGTAAATGCGGCACGAACCTCGTATTTGGTGAGCTCCCCCCTCAGACGCCCGATGCTCTGGCTGGTTTCTGTGATCTGAGGCTCCAGACTGGAGGGGTCGCCCATCTGGGGGTTCTGCTCGTACACGCCCTTCATCTTCTCCAGTGCGTCGCTGAAGACAAAACCGAGAGAGAAAAGTGTCACAGCTCAGAAACGCAAAACCGTTTCAGGACTTTAAGATTCAGGCCTGGGTTGATGATGTCATCACCTTTGGTCCTGCAGCTTCTGCAGCTCCTTGTTGATGTCATCGATCTTTCCCTGCAGCCTCTTCTTCCTCTGTTCCGGGGGAAGGTGGGAGAAATCTTCTGCTGCAGGCGGCTGCGGATACACGACACAGACACAGACACAGACACACACACACACACACACACACACACCGGTTTAAGGTTCAGGGACGAGACGACCTTCTCAGAGCTCGCCACCAGATGTCTCTCCTCCTCGTCTCTGTCTTTATTCCACTTAGGGAATGAGATGAAGACACAGTGAAGACCTCCTGACAGGTTAATGCTGCCAAATAAACCCAACAATAGAGGGAAGCTTCATTTCTGTGTCACGGAAATCAACCCTTTTAAAGGGATGATGGTGGAAAAAAGAGAGAGAGAGGGTGAGGAGTACGACTGCTTATAACCTTATAGCGTGTTTCTACTGCGGAGCCATACCAACATGCATTTAAGTAAGTTAAAGATAAAATAAGTTCATATAAGTTATAATTATAATTAAAAATCCGATTCAGAATCCAATTTTTCAAAATAAAGATTTGGATTTGGTTTTTCTTTTTCCTGACCTTTAACCTTTTAAAACCCTCATTGACATAAACTTGGAATATGTGAGGAAATTTTTTCTCGCGGCTAAACCCCCCCCCCCCCCCCCCTAAAAATAGTCTTGAGTCTTGATTTATTGATCGATTTAATGATTTCATGCATGGGTATGACATCGCAGCACAAAGGCTCAGTTCTCTGCTCTGTAACGGAGAACATTAATAATGTTCCCTGAACAGAAACACTGAGAGTCTGTCTGCTCCCAGTTCAGCGAGCTTACACCTGACCATAGTCACATGACGCCCGGTCACACCTGCATCTACAACAAGGAAACATCGCAGCAAAAAACAAACAAACAAACAAACAAGTAAATAAAGAAACGTTTGCACCATTAATCATCTGTCCTGATTGCTGACTTTAACGGAGCAGAGGAGAGTTGTGATTCTACCCCTACTCCCCCCTGAGCTGGAGGAGGCGTTGAGATGACACGTTGCCATATTTGGCAGCACAATTTCTGCAGAGGTGGATCTTCATCGTCTGAGGAAGACTTCATAAAATTTTCAGGTGGATACGGGCAAGGATGTAAATTCTGAATCGCCTTTTTTCTATTTCCTTAACATTTGGAGATGCTGCAGGGCTTTTTGTCAACACCATAAAATAATAATAATAATAATAATAATCTAGTCGAATTAAAAACATGCTGTTCCACCTCCGTAAGGAACTCCATTCAGGGTCGTCATCCAAATCAAAGTGATTATATAAGATGTTTGGGCTTTGAGAAACGGCTGCCATCTACAGCTGAGATCAATCTGATCGATAAGGATGTGATCAGGTTTTTTTTTTTCCCCAATCGCTTTCCTCATAATTTAAATCACTGTTCCTGAAACTGTAAACCTGCTGCTCCGAAAGATCTCAGCCTGCTAACAGACAAACAAACAAGCAAAAAAACAGGCAAACAAACACACACAAGTAATAATCCGGCAGCAGTTGTGTTATTTAAGCGTCTTTAAATGGCCCAGTGTGTCGGACTGATATAGAATAGATATAGAATAAATATATATAGAGAGAATAACTAAGATAAATTAACTTTTGAGAAGCTTTTGGCTCCGATCGATTGATTATCGTCCGACACTCTGGGCCTTTCATCTGACCCTCTGTGTAACCGTGACATGTGTTACCATCTGTTTTTCAGGTGGAGGGATCTACACGGGGTGGGGGGGAGAGAAGGGGACACTCAGGGTTAGAGAAGCGCACAAAAAAACACACGCTCCAACGGAAACACTCACAGTATTATAGTTTATAGAAATACCAATATCCAGGCATAACCCCGAATCCAACATCTGTAAAACACGCATAAATAAACACGTCATCATTTCCTCCTCTCTTCCTTCCAGATATCCGATAAACTGAAAACAGAACAAAGACTTCAAGTTGTGCCTGATTTGATTTTTTAATTTCTTAGAAATAACTCGGCTTATTCTGAATTTTATGCAGCGACCTGATTGGATCGTTCCACAGGTGACCTTTGGTGGTGACCTTTTGGCGGAGCCGCATTCCGTCAAGCACGAGCAGGAAGAAACTGTTGCGGATAAACACAGTTTGGCGCCGGATCGACAAACCTCAGGTCATCATCAACAACATCAACACTGTGCGACATCATCAGGGATACACGTGCTAATGCTAATGCTAACGCTGCACACAGGTTCAGGAAGAACACACTCCCATCCACCTGATGTTTATCCTGATTCCAGCCTGTGTGGCTTCCAGACCAGAATGCATTGGTCTGGAATGCATTATAAATAGACATCCAGCGTGAGACTTGCTGAGTCAGCAGAGACGTGATGTCAGCCAATCAGCAAACAGGAGCTGGTGTTGTTTGTTTAGAAACACGCTGCAGGGGTTAAATTCAGAATGAGCTTATAATTTTTAAAAAATGTAAAAAAAAGTTGGTCAGCTTGTCTTTGTGCTGTATTCAATTGCACCCCCATCACTCACACACACACACACACACACCTACACACACACACACACACACACACACACACACACACACACACACACACACACGACATGACAGCTCACCCCAAGCTGATGATGTCATCACTCACTGCTTTCTTTTCTTTTTCTTTTACTCTTTAAAACTGAACTGAGACAGAGAGGGGTAGGGGGAAGCTGTCTGTGGGAAAAAGAGATGGGGGGGGGCAGGCAGGAGGGATGGGGGGGGGTACAAGGTGGAGGAACAGGAAGTAGAGGAAGAAAAAACAACAGGCCAGCGAGTCGAACAGATGCGGAGCAAACTGGGAAAACAGTTAAAGAGAGTGTGAGAGGTGTTTTGGGGCAAGTCTGTGCAGCAGACTGGAATTAGAATTAGCCCCCGAGGGCAGCAGGGCGGCGGGGTAAGACATGAGCGGAATGTGTGCCGAGGGTTTACGGGTACGTTTGTTTTCAAGCACTTTGTGTTTCCTTTTTCTGCAGGTTTCCACGGACATGTAAAAACGGTGACATCTCTGAAGAGAATCAAGGAAATTTACTGTCTTTACTATCCGGAATAAAAACATGTCAGTTATTAAAGGTAATATTTATAAATACCGAGTCATCAGATCCGACATGCGAGGTCAGATTTATCACGTTTACACAGATATACGTTCATAAATCACAGAAGTTACCCAGTGATGTTTTGTTTTCCCAAGAAACACCAGCACTTTATTTCTAATCAATGACTCTAACACCATCCTGGACGGCGTCCAGATAAAACGTCTCGCACGCCAAATGTGAATTAATCCACGACTCGGAAGGATCCCCTCCAGCTGCAGCGTTTCCTCCTGTTTGAGTAACCTCCGCTAAAAGACGTGCAGCGTCCAGCTGTTTAAGAAAATGAGCCAGACGACTTGTGTTTTTAAAGATAAACTCAAGTCTGGAGATTAAATGTCTGTAAGTGAGAGGTGGTGTAGCGCTGTGTTGGATTTAGACTTTAAAATAAAGAGAACACGATATTAAAAGATATCAAAATAATTTCTTATGGAATAAATAAAGTACATTTCTTCTTCTTCTTCTCATATAACGCTGTGAAAACTTACAACAGCTGCTGATCATCTTATCTACATCATGATCCAGATCAGTTGCCTCAATATTTACACAATAAATTATTATACATCATTTACAGCACTAAACTTTCACCTATTGATTATAGATCAAGCAGCTTTCAGTTTTACTTGTTCAGATTTTAATTCTGAAATGTAGTAAATAAACATGCGTTACGCGATTTAAACACAAATTGGAGTGAATTCATATTTTATTTTATAAATTATTATTATTATTATTACTTCTTCCTTGGCCTCTGATTGGTTAATACCTGTTGCTTTGGTAGACCATGATTGGTTAGCTGTAGCCAAGAGTGACAACGATTGGTTACGCTCAAGGTAATAGTGTCATAATAAGCCAATCAGAAGTAGAGGTGGGCGGGTCATGATCTCACTGTCCCGCCCACATTGGAGTGAAGGAAATCAGGGCTAAACTTTGAATAAATTTAAAAATAAATAGATTAAATTTTCCACATTCATCGTGCGTGTTAACACCTGATTGTTTGCAGCCCTGCTCTGATGAAGGTCAGGTGACGACAGGTTTACAATGAAATAATTTTAGCACCTGGTGAGACGTGATTACTTTAGAAGTCAAGCAGAGGAACAGGACGGAGAGGATTTTCAGGTTGACAGGTGAAGCAGGGAAGGGAGAGGTTTGTCCTTCGTGAAGCCGACGACTCGTTCTGTCATCAGGAAACTCACCTTGTGCTTCTTGCTGAAGGGCCAGAGCTTGGTTCGCACTTTGGGGGGGTTGAGACTAGAGTCGGAGGTTGCTGGTTTGATTCCTTGTGTGTAATCTTCAAACTCCACGTCTCCAGGTCTTTCAAAACCAGACTTGTGTTGCTCTATGAACAGGATGGAGTCCTGGAGGGAGGAACGTAAAAAAGCGTTAAAAAAATAGATAAAAAAAATAAAACCAAACAGCAATGCTTCATTTCATGCTTTTAAAAGTTTTTTTTTTATATACAGTAACGCCTCTGACTGGCCTTAATAGTGGGGTTTTATTATGAGCTGCTGCTTTAAACCTCTCAAGCCAACCTAATAAACGTAATAATACAGTTTTGGTCATGATTGCACTCCAGAGAGAAATATATTTTAATATATTTTCAATTTACTGAGACAAACACATTATAAAATAACAGAGGTGTGCTGCGTCTTGTTAAAAAAACAAACATATCAGCAGCTTCTTCAACGCTGACGTGTTCCAGTTAAGACAAGAAAACTATTTCAAAGCTTTTTCTTAATCTAAGGGCAAAGTTTTTGTCCTATTTTGTTTTAATTCACGCACTTTGAACACATGAATATGGACGTAAACAACGTACGAGTATAAATATGTAAAAACAGGCTTTGCGAATAATCCTGTCTTCGTTGAGCAACACCTTGAAATCCATTCTGGAGTAGTTTGACGTATTGGATGATGTGCTTATTATACTATATGATTAGCTTATGCTTAGCTTAGCTTAGCTTAGCATAAGAGGTGTGTGAGAGACAGTTAGCCTGGTTGCGGCTCTGAGGCATACATTGCAGACTTCCTGTTGGCCAGACGTTCATTATTACTATTAAATCTGGAACTTTTACCTGCTTGGCGTCGATCTTCTGCCCCGCTGCAGTGATTCCCTCTAAACACTTGGTAATGATGGGCAGCACCTTCTTCTCAATGTCGGAAAACTGGCAGTATCCCTCCGCCAGACGCCGAATCCGCCGCTCGTCCATGTCCTGCATTTTCTGTCGGCCACACAATCTACTTTAATCCCACCACGTATTCAGAATATCTGGGTGTGAAAACCCGGGATTACATTCTGACAGCCAACACGAGGGTGTGTCTGGTTGAAAGGGCTGCGTGTGTGTGCGTGTGTGTGTGTGTGTGTGTGTGTGTGTGTGTGTGTGTGTCATTGTCTCACATTGTAGATCTGCGGTATCTCCGAGAAATAGAAGAAGTTTTGTTCCTTGTTGAATTTCTGGAGCTCGGCGGCGTAGTCGTTCCTGCACTCCTCCGCCGTGTGTGTGCGGGCGTGGGCGTGCTGCTTGGCCTTCAGGAGGTGACAAGTAGAGCGAGGGATGGGGGGTGGGGGGTGAAAGGATGCAGGGAGAGAGGAGGAACGACCAGACGCAAAACAATATTCAAAGGGTGTGTGTGTGTGTGTGTGTGAAGCTGTCGCTTGTTCTTGTTGTGTGTCTTTACTTTTTCCACGTCGAGTCTGGTGGCGTTGAGGTCGCTCTCGGTTTTCTCTGCTTGCTGTGTTGCTTTCTCGGCCTCCGCCCACTCCTTGGCATACCGCTTCTTAGTCTGCAGGGGATGCACACACACAGACACACACACACACACACACACACACACACGCACACACAGATTAATATGCTTTTAGTGAATGTAGCTGTAGAAATTTTTTTAAATTTTTTGAAATAACTTAGAAGCCGGTCCCACCAAAGATGCTGAAAATGCAGAGGGATGTTTGCTAAATAAAAAAAATAAATACAATTTATAAATTTTTAAAATTATAAATTTTTAAATAATACATTTAAATTTATTAATTTATAATTTAAAAAATACATAAATTAATTTAAAAATTAATATAAAAATTAGGTTCTAAACTAACTAGGTTTTGGAATTACAGTGGTATGTGGAAAAAGTTTGGGCAACCCTGATAATATTCCAGATTTTCCTTTACAAATCATTGGATCAACAATTTTAGTTAAATGTATCATACAGACAGACGAACAGTAATATTTGAGGAGTGAAATGAAGTTTATAGTATTTACAGAAAGTGTGACATAATTAGTTAAATTAAAGCAGGCAGGTGCAAAAATTTGGCCACCCTTGTTGTTTTATTGATTTGAATAACTTTATTAGAACACAAAAATTATTTAGAAAGCTCATTGACCCTTGACCTACACACAAAAGTGAAGCCAATCGCGAAAAAGGGTATTTACAGTGGCCAACTGCTCTGGAATAGCCATAAATTTTTTTGGTGTGACTTAAAGCTGGCTGATCATGTTGGCAACATCAAACCAACCGAACTGGAGAAGTGTTGTGAAGACAAATAGTCAAAAATACCTTCAACTAAAAATCCAGACCCTCACTGTAAGCTATAGGAAGCATCTACAGGCTGTTATTTCTGCAAAAACAGGCTCGACTAAATATTGATGTAATTTTTGTGTTGGGGTTCCCAAATTTATGCACTTGCCTACTTTTGTTTAAATAATTATTGAAAACTTTTTGTAAATCGTATAAACTTCACTTCACTTCTCAAACACCACTGTGTTCATCTGCTGTATGACACATTTAACTGGAATTATTGATCCGAACAACCAGTGATTTATAAAGGAAAATCTGTAAAACTATCAGAGGTGCCCAAACTTTTTTCATACCACTGTAATAGTGAACCTAAACAGTGTATTTATGTTGTTATTTATTATATATATTATATATTTACACTTTTACACGAGTCCTGCTCTGTGTTCTTTCGATTGCCCCTTGAGGACAAATAAAGTGTTTTAAATTGAATTGAAATGTTTGTTCGGTAGTTTACAGGTCAGTAAATGCATTTACCTTTCAAAATATTTAGCAGCGGCGTGAGATTCCAGCTGAAAGAAGAGTTTCAATAGCAGTCATGTGATCTGAACATGTGACTCACGCTTTCTAGGTGTTTGAAGCTGCTCTCTAGATTCTGCTGGGCCTTCTTGGCATCAGCCAGGTGCTGGAAAAGAAAGACGTTTTATGACGCCGCCACTTCGCATTCCCATCCATCCCTCCATCCCTCTTTTTTCTCACCGTTTTGCGCTCCTGCTTCAGATCCTGCAGGTACTTGGTGAGGTCCACACAGATGCTCATCATCATGTTTTCGGCGATCAGCTCCCGTTGGCCGGCGTAATCGTTGAGTTCGTTGAGGATTTCCTGTAGCGACGCGTGATTGCTGAACCTGCAAGGGAAGGACGGATCGTTTCTTTTGGAAAAAAAAGCGTCATCACAGCTGCGACCATAGCGGCGTTTAAACGCCACGTTTGGCTAAACACAATCCGCCCGGAAGAGAGATCTCAACATCTGGATCCAAAACCAGAGCCGTCGTTAAAAAATATATATATAAAAAAAAAAAAAAGAAGGGAATCCATTTATTTTCTGCTTTTTTTATCCGCGTATTTGCAGATTCTTTTCAAATTTACTCCAATATTTGGTCAAGTAAATGGTTTCTTGTGGAGGGGAAAAAAAATATTAGATTTTAGAGAAACTCCTTCTCATTAATGCATGAATGAAACATTCTCTTCATTTTTTTTTTTTTTTCCCCCCACAGAGTCAACTCCGAGCTGGTGAACGGCGTCAAAATCCACATCCAGAAATGAGAATCCTGCTTTTGTTTACTTCTCTGTCCCTCCGGTATTTACTGTCAACTCATTCACATTGATAAATCTGACACTGGTTTCATTCCTACTGCTTGAGAATGGAACCAATGTGACCACGCGGGTAAAAACCCCGTGTGTGTAAAACAGACGGGTGGACGCAAACAGGACGTCTTATTGTTCGCTCACTTGCATTCTTGCTCTTCCTTGCTCCCTCGCTTGGCGTATTTCTTTGTTAGATTCCTGTTGGACAGAGAGAGAAGCAGCGTGACCTCACACACGTAAACGCACATGCATGTGCATGCATGTAACTAGTAAAAAACACACACACACACACCTGAGTTGCTTGGCGTAGCTCTGCTCTATCTCGGTGCGCTCCTTCACAAACTTGACGTAGCGCTCCAGCAGGTCGAGGCCTGACTGCGTGTGTTTGTCGATGTGATCGTACTGGTCCTGGGGGGGGGGGGTGCAACACGTTTACATCATGTATATGTTCACGCAAAGCCCGGAGACAACAAATAAACAAAAAGCTGGAATGGTGCGCTCCAGAAGGTCTCAGGTGGAGACTTCCGTAGTTCTGTGCTCCGAGTTTAAGGTGTGTGTGTGTGTCGCTAAACAAACACACACACACACACACACACACACACAGGCACGGGTCACATGACCTCTCTTATCAGAACCACCTCCTAAAAGTCAAGGTGAAGGTGGCATCAGACAGAAGCACTGGGAACTATGTGGGAGATGGAGAAGAAGGAGAAGTAAAAAAAAAAGAAGGAGCAACAGAAGGAGAAGGGAAAGGAAAGGTGAGGTGGGAAATGAGAAGGAGAAGGAGGAAAAGGGAAAGAAACAGCAACAGGAATGTTTGACCTGAATCAAAGACTGGTTTTCCCCATTTTCCTGGATTTATTCCGCCGTTACCTGGTTTGTGTTCAGTGTTTAATCCACTGAGCACAGATTAATCTGAACAGCTCTCTAAAATACACTTTAGCAGTTTTTATAAGTATTTTTTTTCCACGAGATCGACACCATCCGTAATCGATTATGTGTTGGCCGGGCTGTCCTCATACCGATCCGCTGACCGCCACATTCTCTGGCGTCCCTCCTTTAACAGCTCTGACTGTCGTTTCACGCTTTTAGTTCCACCTGAGCGGACCCGATGTCGATCAGGTGACCAAGTCAGGTGACCAGGTGGATCCACACCCGCTAGGTATGAAGTTTGACTTAACCCAACATGAAGCGATGTCGATGTGGAGCTCAGAAGTGGTTCGTGCTGCTGAGTCAGCAAACGTTTGATTGATGGCTAACTCATTAATCAGCGGGTGTTTTAATTCTCTGTCCTGACGGTTCTATTGATCACAGACACACCCCTCAGCGATGTGAACCAGTCTGCAAGCGCAATGAGAGATCCTAGTTCGCTCGACGGCGGCAATCAATGATATATTTAATTAATGATAAGTCTACAAATATTTATTCGATTAAATGTCAGCAAAAAAATGTTCATCAAAAAGTTGCTAAAGGCCAAGATGAAGAAGCAGAAGATCCTCCTGCTGCCTGTGGCCAAAGAGACACCAGAGCTGGACTTTCATTGTCCTTTAAAACATTAGTTTGGCGATTAATCCATCAGCTGCTGATCGACCTTCTGACGACCCACAATGCACTTCAGCTCTAATTAGAGTGCTGCAAAACGTCTCACTGCGAATTTATAGCAAATAACTGGAAGCAGCTTCACCTGCAAAGAACTGATAACAGGTTCCTATCGTAGTTTATAACAGGTCCTTATTGTAGTTTAACAGATTCTTATTGTAGTTTAACAGATATTTTTTGTACTTTATCAGATTCTTATTGAAGTTTAAGAGATTCTCACTGTACTTTAACAGATATTTAACGCAGTTTAACAGATTCTCATTGTAATTTAACAAATTCTTATTGTAGTTTAATGGATTTTTCTTGTTGTTCAACACTAGTTTCTCATTGTATTCTTGTATTTACAGTATATAAAGTGCATTTAACTGAGGCATTTATCATGTATTTAATGATGAATACAGTTTCTGTAACACGACTGTAATGGACTCTATTTATGTACAGTAGTGTCTTTATTGACCCACCCCTGAAACAGTGAATCTGATATACTGAAACAGTATACTGGAAGTATCTTACACACACACGCACACGCACACACACACACACACACACACACACACACACACACACACACACACACACACACACACACTTCAGTGTGGAAACTACAACAGAGAAACTCTCCTCTCAACATTCCTCTCTCAGCGTCAACTCAGACTTCCACACATTCAACACACACACACACACACACACACACACACACACACACACACACACACACACAAACCTGTTGGACAGGTACCATTCGTCTTCGCCGTCTGCTCTGAGTGTGTTTGTAGCGTCAGAGAACACAATTAAAGAAATGGTCGCTCTGGTTTACATGAACACAATAACAGGTCGGACACACAAAGCTCAGGGTGGTGCTGTTATGTCTCTGGTGAAACACGCAGAAGACTCCACCTTTTTATTGTTCATGCTGGCGTGTGTGTGTGTGAGCGTGTGTGTGTGTGCGAGGATGGAGAAGAGAGGGCGATCATAACATAAGCTATCAGAGTTATCTCTGTCCTGGGGGGAAGGAGGAATAAAGCACAACCGGACGATGAAGTCCAGCTCTTGAAGCCTGCAGCGAGGAGAGATTTAGGGGTTAATGAAACCTCCTCTAAATATACGACTGAATGAATTCAGGAGTTGTGCTGCGTCACTCTACGGCTGCAAACTTATGTGAGAGGAGGAAATAGTGATAGAGAGGGTTCAGGAATGAGATAATCATTAGCTCAGAGCGAACCTCCGCCCTGTGACAGACCGTCCCAGGGGCCTCTCAAAACCCTGGAACCAGTCGGACTGGCCCCGCCCCTCAACACGGCGTAACGCCGAGGCTTCTGGGGGCCGATCAGCTGTCAGACGAGATGCTGCCGTCGCAACGTCACGCTTTAAAACCACCTGATCTATATGCTGGAAAACAGGAAGTCACCCTGGCTTTGCCAAAAGCATCTCAAGTTCAAAAGATGCTGATTTAACAAATCAAGCTTTCTGAATCCTGACTTTAGAAATCTGAATCTCAACATTTACAGCTCATAGTTTAATTATCATTACAGCAGCTACAGATTAATAGATGTTGTTGGATTTATGATTTACGCAGTTGTTTTTTTTTGCTGCAAATTTGACAAATAGCCTCAAAATCAATGGAATCTCCTTTTTTATTGCATCCATATTCTGAAGCGCTGACGCTAACGGATCCATTATGTTCATCAGTAACGCTTAAATCACAATTTGCTCGTTTATAAAGGGTAGCTCGGGTTCATACCATGCTGCCGGATCTCCTGTAAGCTTTAAATTTGAAATGTGGCGCTTTAAAGTCAGAAGTCAGGGACAAATGAGAGGCTAATTCTAAAGACGGATGTGAATATTTATACTAACGCTGTGCGCAAATCTGAGAATGTGAGTTTTTATTAAGTTGTTCAAAACAGAAAAAGACTCGGACTCCTGAGGGTTAAAAAAAGCAACCCGATTTTGAAATTGGGTTGCATCACACCCAGATGGAGAAACTTGACAGATTTCCTCCTCTCTAATCTGAACCATGCACACGATACAAGAATTTAAATAACAGCTAAAAACAACTATTCAGCAGCTTTTCTTTTTCCAATGAGAGAGAAAAGATTCTAGGATTGGAGACAAAAAACCCTCCTGGGAGCGACATCGACGGATCTCCACATGAATTCACCGACTAATCAGGAGATCAATCGGTCGTAAAAACTTCACTTCCAGACTGGTTCTGGATGAAACCGACCAATCAAACAATAGCTGGAGCTCCAGCAGCGCCGTGTTTTGGTTTTCCCACATTTTTACGTCAGCCATCAGATCCTATCAACATCCTCACACCACACCAACTCAATTCTTTCTCAACAAACACAGCATTCAGCAAAAAAAAAAAAAAATAACAGTCTAACCCAGACTTGGGTTGGTCTGTGGAATAATCTCAGAGGAATGCACTTTGAATCACAACAGGACGGGGAAAAATAAGTCCTGTTTACTGGGTTTTGCCAACCATTAAACCCACGTAAACAGTTCATGTCAGGAGATTTTGTTTGCTCCGAAATACAACAGGAAAAACAAGAGAATGAGTCTGCGACGGGAGCGGAGGTGAAGCCACTGGCGGAGTCACGGGAAAATCAGCAAACGTAATCATTTGTCAGGCAAATACCAAAGTTTCTCTTCGCAAGAGGTGAGGATTTCCTGACATAAAGAGTAGGGAAACAGGTCGTCTTTGGGTTTTTTGGATGTCTAGCGGGATAAAAAGTGAAGGCTGTGAGAGCCGCCTCCAGGGTGGGGGTTAAAGGTCAAACCAACAGACGGATTGATCGATCCGGTTGCATCCAGGTGTTGAACTTGAACTGGTTTTCCAACCTGAAGACCGGTCACAAGTCACACACATGAGCCCAGATTACAGGACAGTCCGTCACCACCCTCAGGACTTCCTGGGATGTGACGTCACGGCAGCAGCAAGCCAGAAGGGAAAACGATGGTGGAGTCCACCTTTAGTCTACACCCGATAAGGGGGGGCCATTACGCATTCTCCCTGTGCTTATATTATGGTATGCAGCAGGAGTTGCGAAATCCTCTGGCTTTTGCAGGCTTGACGCAGGCCTACCGGGGAAATAACAGCAGTACGGGGGAAATATTGAGTCGATAAAGGGGACGCTGCCCACTTCACTGGCGCGTCGAAAGGTATTAAAAAAAAAAAAAAGGGGGGGGGGCGCGTCCCGTTCCAACGCGCCAGCTGTCAAAAACTTACCCACAGATCCGTCCCCCAGTCCATGTCTGCAAAGAAGTTCAGATGGAGCGATCCTCTTCGCCTTTGACGCCCAGCAGAGACGCAAACAACCAGGTGGTAAAAAAAAAAATATACAAATATATTTTTTTTTAAAGTTAGATAAATACCAGAAAGTGTAAAGAGAGGAAAGAGAGATGGCGGAGGAAATGTTCGGAGGAAGTCTACGCCTTCTCTTCTCCTTGGCACAGACGCGGTTGTCCTGTTCCTCTCAGGGCGCAGAGAGAGAAAATGCGCTCAGGCGCTTTTTTCCTGAAACAAGTTTGGTCCCGGAGAGGAAGGAGGGGGGAGGAAAGGGGAGGAAAGGGGAGGAAAGAGGAGGAAAGAGGAGGCGGAGGAGGGTGGGAAACCTACCGTCAGCGTCTCTGTTGGGTTTATCTTAAAGCAGCAGCTTTTATTTTTCACCATAAACTGAAATAAATAATTAGATTCTAATCGAACAAAGCGCCCTCAGCTGGAACCAGAGGACACAGGTGAGAATTAGTCATCGGTTATGACGTCATCAAGTGGATTTCAGTTTTCGCAAACACGTTTATTCTGTGAAATATGATGCATCACTGCAGATTAAATAACTTGCGGCTTGTGATGCATATAAATTTGTGTTAAAACATTTATACGAAACGCTTTTATTTTAATTAGACTGGACTGCATTTTATTCCATTTCTAATTGCTTTACTTTATGT
>CM023612.1:2193309-2313309 GCA_013358685.1 Antennarius maculatus | reverse complement strand
TTGTGACCGAAAGGCAAAATAACAACCGATGGAAGTTGTATGGAAGTGTGTGTGTGTGTGTGTGGGGGGGGGGTGAAGGATGCGTCTGGGGTGAGGCTGCATGTCTTTCTAATTCTGATTCTGAGACGTCATCATACTTTCTGACACTTACAGGATTTATAATTTTGCACAACTAGTTGTCACGGCGGCTGCCAAGCATCCATCACTTTAATTTAATTCCAAATAAAATTCAATATTAACACTAATTAAATGAATTGCATTGATTTATGAGCAGCGGTGCAACGAGGCCATGGCTAAAGTGGAGATTGTGCAATATTCCAGCTTCTGAATCAGGCGTTCCAATAAGTTTAATGTCAAATTCCTGCAGATCCTGAGATGGGGATTGAACCAACAACCTTGCAATTAGAGGACAACCCATTCTGCTGCATTTAAATCCCTCAAATGTAATCAATAACGTCATCCAAAGGCAGGCCTGGTGTGAAACGAACACAAACTGGAGATAAGTTTCCCTTTGCGCAGGAAATATTCCACCAGATTTTAACCTTGTGGGCCAATTTGTCACCACTGACACATCAACACCAAACATTCCCCAGCACCCCCACGCCTCCACCCCTCCCACCCCAATGAGAGAATTTGGCAAACCAAAAACAGAGCTGGGGTTGTCATTCGCAGCCTGGGCTGGAGAACACCCACAGCATCGCTGGAGGTCCCTGAAGGCATCTTTGTGCATGTGTGTGTAAGACTGACTGATAGTTGACTAGTGGTAGAGCGGCTTGATTTTAATTGGCTGATCCCCCCCCCCCTTCCCCTCCCTCCCCAATGAGCGCTATAATTAGACCAGGAGCCGCGCTGGGGGGGGGGAGAGAGAACCTGACGCTTCTGTTTCCTCCCGCACAATTCCTCATCCTCTGTTTCCCTTCTTCCGCATTGAGGAGGAGAAACTTATCCCTGACCCCCCCCATGCCCCCCCCCCCACCCTGTCCCGTCCCATGTCTCCCCTCTCAGGCTTGTACTTCAGCCTGTGTCCTTGCTTATTGGGCTGATCTCTCCATCATTAATTAAACATGATCACAAGCTTTGCAGAGCCGTGCGCCCCCCCCCCCCCAGCTCCCTCCCTGCTCTACCCCCCCACCCCACCCCCCACCCCGCTCCCTCCTTACTCCTTCTCTTCAGAATCAGAATTTTATTTCTCATCCAAAGGTCCTGCTTGCTCTTATTTTTCCTTATCTGTCCTTCCGCACTTACCTCCCCTCATCCTGCCCCTGGCCCCCCCATTCCCCCCACCCTCACCCACCCACCTCAGGTAGTCCCTTTTAACAGAACTTAATTATTCATGATGGCCACCCGGGAGACAGATCCAATAGATAGATAGACAGACAGCGATGAATAAATAAAAAGGCAAAAATGATATATCTGGCATCTGGTATTTGTCAGTGTGTGTGTGTGCGTGTGTGTGTGTGTGTGTGTGTGTGTGTGTGCGCGCGCGCGCCCTGCATAACTGTGTATCCCTGTGTGGAAATCCATCCGGAGAAGCTCTTCCACGATGGAGAAAATCTGAGCCAAGGAAGGTTATAAATGGAGAGAAGGGAACCTTCGCAGCAGCAGACGGTGCCAAAAAGCGCATGGGTCTCCGCCAAAACGCAGGAGGGAGGGGGGTAAATAAGGAGGAGGGAGGGGGGAAATCTATGCATCCAGTGATGTCTGTTGTGTCGGAAAGCAGAATTAAAATGTGTGCCAATGTGTTACGTAACATGCCTGCGAGGTTCACGTCATCAACTGCAATCTTGTGCGTAAAAAGCAGGCTGAGATAAATCCGAGCTGAAGGGAGGACGCGTCTTTACGCGCGTCTGGAAAATCAGACACGCTCTTTGCTGTTGTTTAGATTTAAATGAAATATCAGGTGTTGGTATTTTATGAAGGGGATTCGGCGCAAAAAAAAAAAAACGTTGCTAGAATGCAAGAAACAAACAGTGAGTTTGAGAAAATGGTTTAATATTCATGAAATGATCTGCTCGTACAGAAAAAAAAACAATGCTTTGACTTGGTGGGAACTTTAAAAAAAATAAATAAATAACAAGAACTTGAAAATAAATTTCAAAACAAGTGAGTTCATCTCATGTTTCCAGATCTAACATTTTAAATCTTGTCCAGAATGATTTGCAGTGTTCCTGGAGAGAAGGTTTGATGTGGCGCTAATTATAGAGTGCGTCATGATGGTGCGTTCAGGGGACTATTTTAGAACACAGCAGTTTTGGTTTTTTTTTTTTTTTTTTTTTTGTACATCAAGAAAACAAGACAACATGTGTGATAAAGTTTATAACGAATTAAAAAATGCTCCTAAAATGTTGTGAACTTCACAGTTTATTGAAACATGAGATTGGATTTTTTTCCCCTGTGTGTGGATTACTGATGAGAAATGTTTGATTTACTCTAAATCACATCAATTTGTTACGCAAAAATGTTTTCACTCTGTTAATTGCATCAAATTAGCTGGAACACACACACACACACACACATATAATAATAATAATAATAATAATAATAATAATAATAATAATAATAATAATAATAATAATAATAATAATAATAATAACAGTGTATGTGGAGGCATATCTGGCTTTCCAAGCGGTGACCTGCGCCTCAGGCGGTTACACACATCATCGCAGTCACCATGGCAACAGAATAGCCATTTGTGATGTTCCTACAATTGCATCCACATATAGCCGAGTCTCTTTTATTATCCTCCCTTTTCTTTTCTCATCGATTCGGCGTTTCCTTTCATTTTCAGACGGACCTCTGACAATCTGGGTCTCTTCTTTGTGGGGATTTATTTGATGTTCTGTGTATGCGTTCACATAAAAATTCTGCGTATATGTGTGTATGAGAGTGTGTGTGTTCATTTTCCAGAGCTCAACCAACAGTATGGAGAGATCTCTGGGGATGACACCCTTGGTTTTCAGCTTTCAGACGATGACAGACAGATTAACCTTTGCAGCACACCCGGCCTGACGTCCTGGTCTGAGCTCAGATCGTCCACGCCGCCTCTCGAACCGACGGCGTCTCCAAGAACCGATGAAAAACGTCAACGCTCTCGTCTGCTGTAAATATGTTTGTCTGCCTGGGGGTGGGTGGGGGGTGTCTGGGCACCAGGCCTACCTCGCCTACAGCGGGGCGTCTCATACATTTATTTATTTGAGGCAGTCTGCCACAAAATCTAAATTGACTGCCACATATATTTTGTGTTTCTGGATCTGACCCCCCCCCCGACTTCATAGGCCTCCCCAGATACATCAATGGCTGCTGAGGTATATTTTGTTGACCCATTTCTGCATCTTTTTGGACTGTTTTTTTGAATCTGTCTGAGAGAAAGCTGCCATATTCCATCAGTCAGCTGAGGTGAGTTCATCTCGCTCTACCCCCTCCTGACTGAGGTGGGGGGGGGGGGGGGGTGGCACATGCACAGGGACTGATGCTCCTTTTTTGTGACTCAAAGATGAGTCAGAAATCAAGGTGAAAGGGAGGCTAGTTGCAGTTAGCAGCTAAGTGAAAGCTCTAAGGCAGACATGGGCAAACTGCGGCCCGGGGGCCACATACGGCCCTTTTTACACCCCTGACCGGCCCACGTGAGGCCAATTGTAAATGACGTACGCACAAATTACACAAATTGCATAAATTAAACACCACAATTTAAAATAACTTGATACAAATATTTGTCAGTATTATTATCAGTACCAGATATGCAAATTATTTAATTTAATATATTTTGCAACAAAAGGAAGTTGAGCAAAATTTAGTTCAAGTTATGGGTGGTGTGGCCCTCGGACAAAATTCAGGTCTCTAATGCCGCCCCATGTAAAAATTAATGCCCCACCCCTGCGCTAAGCTAACACGCTATTATTTAATGCTTTGCTGCATCGTCCTCATTCCATTCATATCCGTTGTGAATCATTTCTGTTTATCGAGCAATAAATGCCGTTTACGAGTTGTTTTCCCGTCGGGTTTCTCAATTTGTTACGGTCACAGCTTTTCCTCTGCATTAAGTCTCATGATGTTTTCAACACACATGCACACGTATGTGGAAAAACACACGGATTAAAAAAAAAAAAAAAAAAAAAAAAAAAGAAAAGAAAAGAAGTGACCTTCCCGACTCTGGAACAGAGAAAACAACAGCCTGGACAAAAGTTTGACAGTAAGATTTAATGAATGAACAACCATGCTGACTGAACACGATCACATCACACACCCTGGACGTCTCCTCGTCGTCGTCTTGGCTTGAAGTTTGAGTTCAAATTCAGTTGTTTTTTTTCTACATGTGGACCTCAAATTCCAAAAAATGACTTCCAAAATAACCGAACGCAACAGAAAATGAATGAGCACCCTAACTCCCTGAACCCCTTTTATCTATCAGCCTCCTGCTGGCGGGTGGGCAGTTAACTCTCATCTCTGCAAAGACATATCCTCTCGCCGGCGACCTTTTCTGTGACCCGTGTTCCACCGACATGTACTGCATGTAGTGATCGGCCTTCGCCGCTTGCGAGTCATTCAAATTCAAACACAGACAATCCTTTGTTTTTCCCGTCGACTTGAATGGAGGCTGTTTGTGTGTGTTTGCGTGTGTGTGTGTGTGTGTGTGTGTGTGTGTGTGTGTGTGTGTGTGTGAGATCGACTCCCTTCCAGATCTAGCCGTCGCTCCGGATGACGTGGAACAGCGTGACGTTGTAAAGCACCTGGTGTCCGTTGTTCCAGGTGTACAGCGCTCTCTCTCGGGGGTTGTAGTCCATCATGCTGATGTGGGAGTACTGGTTGTGGAAGGGGATGTCGGTGTACTCGTAGCTGGACGAGTTGGTGTGGTAGGCGAAGTGGACTTTGGCCCCCGCCAGGTGGGAGTTGGTGACGTACAGCGTGCCGCAGATCATGAAGGCCTCCCCGGCGCTGCGCTTGGGAAACCCCGTGTCCCAGCTCTGGAGGACTTCCAGAGAGCGAGAGTCCAGACGGCTGACCTGCAGACGGGGGGGGGGGGGGTGTTCATAAAGGAAGTTCATAAAACAGCCAGCAGGACGCCGTCTGCCCCTCGGTGAGAGGTCGTCAAGACAAGATGAAGGGTTTTTAGACTTCTTCTATATCACACACACACACACGCACACACACACACACACACACACACACACACACACACACACACACACACAGACACACACTGTCTCACCAGGCGTAAGCGCTGCGTCATGTATTGCGATAGATTACAGTATTTGATGCAGAAACTTTTATTATATTTTTATTTTTATTATTTTTTTAATAAATATTTTCATTTTAATTTTATTTTTATTTATTTTTTTATAAATAAAATTTTTATATTTTATATTTTTATATCACAGTAATCCCTCGCACATCGACACGAGCGGCTTCACCTCGTTGCTGATTTTTAGTAGGTAGTCATGTGATACCGTACGAGCATTCTATTGGCTGACGGCATCAGGAAGTGTGCTGCGTTTTGTGAGTCTCGGAACTTCCGTGAAAAGGAAAAGAAGAAGAAGACTGTATATATTTTATATTTATTATATATTTTTAAATCTAAAAAAACACAACCTCATATTTGATATTTGACGTTTTGTTAGTTATCACAATGATGACACAATGACACACACACACGCACACACGAGAGTGTGTGTGTGTGTGTGTGTGTGTGTGTGTGTGGGTGGGTGGGGGGGTTGTACCATAATATTTCCAGCATTCGGGATGGAGGTGTAGACGGCCCACAGCCCCATTTCGTCAGCCATGAGGTCGATGTCCGATGACCCCCCCCAGCTGTAGGGGAAGGTGTTGTTGTACCCGGCGCCGCTCAGGCTGCGCTGCAGCAGCACGCTGCGGGAGCGGAAGTGGTACTGGACCTGCAAACACACACACACACACACACACACACACACACACACATGCAGACGCGTCTCATTCTGGTTGAGGGGCATCCAAACCTCTGTTGCCCTTCAGCCCCCACCCCCCACCTACCAGGATGTTGCTCTGGTGCTTGTTGTAGTAGAGCGATCCGTTGTAAACCACGTGACCGGTTCCTGCCCAGGGATGGGGCAACAGATGCTGCACGAAGTTCTGCCCCTTGGTGAAATCCCCCATGGTCCTGTACTCCAGCACACGCCGGCCCTTGTAGTAGCCGTCCATCGACCACACCTGGGGAGGGAGAGGAGGAGAGCGAAGGGTCAGCTCCGATCTGACGCCGGATGATGCAACAAGGTGGGATTCAGGGTCTCCATCGCCTCCTGCAGCCAGGTGGGGGAAAGTGGGCGTCGCCCTAAAGATGGCTTGTTGTCAAGGGCAACACAAAGCTAATGCACGTATGTTTTGTCTGCATCCCACACCCCTACATACGTCGTGCTCCACACGGTAAGACCTTCTGATGAAGTCACCATGACAACGAGGGTGTAAACAATGCTCGTTTGTTTTTGTTTTTTTCTCACAAGCTGAAGTCTTCAGAACACATGTGTCAAACTCAAGGCCCGGGGGCCAAACGTGGCCCTCCACATCATTTTATGTGGCCCACGAGAGCATAAAAGGTCAGAGTGTCTAAAACTGAATATGCCAAAAGTGTGCTTTGACCAAAACTACATTTCCCACAATGCAGTATTCAAGCCCATTTTAACTCTAACAAAAACGTTTTGAACAAAGTTAACGTCCTCATTTTTGTCTGACGTTATTTTTCTTTATCCATCGATAGTTCGAGCCTTGATTGATGGAGTTCTGTGGGTTTAATAACCTGACAAATTGATAAGATTTAAAGAAACAAACATTTTTTCTGTGTATGTTTAATGTTTGTAAGTTGAATAAGTAATGAATTCAGAGTTATGTAACGTTGAGGAGGAGTTACATTTATTTTACATTACACTGAGTTACATTTAGTTACATTTATAAGTTACATCTGGCCCTCTGAGCTAAAACCGTCTTTACTTCTGTCTGCAGCACAGATCAGGAGCCGATGAAGAGGATTCTCGGAGCGCCTGCTGAAGAGCCTCTAACGGCCTCCTGATTTAAAATGACTTAGTTGCAGACGGCGCAGATTGTTCAACCCACACACAGTTAATGAGTTAACATTTGCCCGGAGCAGCTAATTAAACCTGCTTGATGGTTTTCACTTTCACTGTTGGTGAAGCAGAATAGAAAACAGAAGAGGAGAAAAAAATAAAACACACACACACACACACACACACACACACACACACAGGGGACGGAAGAAGACGAGGAGGAAGGAGAGGTGAGATGGGAGGGAAATGGAGTGTCGACGGCACGGAGGATTAATTAACCAGAGAGGTGCAGAGGGTGAGATGTATGAAATAAAAGAGCAGAACGCTGCCAAGAGAGAGGGAGCAGAGAGGAAGGGTGTTTCTTTATGTGGCGACGGCGTCTCCACGGCGATGATCTGGATAGTTTACTGCCGATACACAAACCGATAGATCAGGGGTGTCAGACTCATTTTCACTGAGGGCCACATCAGAATAACGTCTGCCCTCAAAGGGCCAGATGTAACTAATAAATGTAACTAAATGTAACTCAATGTAATGTAACTAAATGTAACTACTCCTTAATGTTAAATAACTGAATTTATTACTTATTCATGTTACAAACACTACAAATTTGTTTGTTTCTCTGTTCTAACATAAATCTTTTTAATTTGTCAGGTTATTAAACCCACAGAACTCCATCAATCAAGGATCAAACTATCCAAGAGAATAAAGAAAAATAACATCAAACACAAGTTAGGACATTAACTTTGTTCAAAACGTCTTTCTCAATGTAAAAATAGACTTAATGACTGCATTGTGGGAAATGTAGTTTTTGGTCAAAACACACTTTTCATGTATTTATTTCTAGAAACTGACCTTTTATGCTCTCGTGGGCCACATAAAATGACGTTGAGGGCCACATTTGGCCCCCCGGGCCTTGAGTTTGACACATGTGTGATAGATTATCGATCATTTCCATTGGCTCCACCCGACTCGACTGCGTTTGTTTCGCTTTTTATTTAGGGAAAAATGACTTTTTCTTTTTTCTTTTTAATCCTTCACCTCCATTGGGATTCAAAGTCAGCCGGGTCACATGACACGCTGCAGACGTCCGATTGGTCAAAGCTCGAAGCGTGAAAAATCAAACATGCACTTTGGTTTCCCGTCATTGTCCCGTCCAGAACGGCTGTTTAATATGTTTGATATCAGACAGATCGCTTCAAAACTGAAATATTTATTGAGCTGAAGTCAAATACTTAATTTTCTCACTTAATTAGGAGACTTTGGAACAAAAAATGATCTGATTTCACTGATTATTCAAAGGTTCCATTCATCTCAGTGAGTGGTTTTCAAAAGCGTGTCTCTCTGCTCTTCTTCCCATTTTTATCCCTACTTCACTTAAATGATCCGAAGAGGCCTCGGCGGTTTAATTCAGTCTAAAAACAGCCTTTCATGGGACCGCCAGTCCCTTTGTTTTCTCTCCTCGCGTTTGATTTGCACCGTTCGCTTCATTTAAACCGACTCCAGACGCCAGTTAGCGACAAATGGTGCGTGCATATAGAACAAACAGCCTCTCAGGCTAAGCCGGGATATTTTCAATTCCATCCTGATAAAATACTCGCAGGTCATGAAGTAAATCTCTTCGTCATGTAATTAAGCTGAGAGACAGAGAAGAAAATCCTCAGTTGTTAAATAGAAATATCAAGTCGTGCATCCGGCGTGTGTCACAAATCACAGCCAAGATTTCATTTCCTTTACATTTATTAAGAAGAAGAAGAAGAAGAAGGAGAAGAAGAAGGAGAAGAAGACCTGTTTCTATATCCTCCTCCTCCTCTTCCTCCTCTCACACCATCAGTGGAGGCTTCTTGACAGATCAGGGGATATCCACACCTCAGCAGCTGTTCCTCCACACAGCGACAGGTGTGCACATTTATGTGGACAATAAAATGCGAGCCAGCATGTACTCACACACACACACACACACACACACACACACACACATGCACTGATGAGCTTATGAAGAATTCATAAAAGCCAAACGGGGACCCAGTGCAGTCGTCATGGATACCAGATGATGTATGAGAAAGGCTTTACTTACAGTATATATGCACGTGTGTGTGTGTGTGTGTGTGTGTGTGTGTGTGTGTGTGTGTGTGTGTTACCCCCCAACTGAGGAGACGCAGCTCGTCCTACCTGGATATTTCTTTCTGATTCCCTCTGACATGATTTATGGCAGGAAATGAGATTTAAAAACACACAAACAGAATGTTTTTGTGTCGCTGCTGATGAACAACTACCTTATGTAACGACCTTATGAAATACCAAAGGTCTCCGGGGGTCTCTGTGTTCACGCTGGCAGCGTTCACAAACATCACCGCTTATATTTAATATCAGCATTGATTCGGGAGGAAACGCAGCCGGTGGGAAAAAAAATTGATGCTTTAAGCTTATCGTTCCACATCCATTTAAAACAACGGAAAACTCAATCGGTAACACACACATCCTGGTGTTCTTTAAATTTATCACGGTCGTCACGGCAGCAGCGAGCGAGCATGGAGAGCATCTTTCTAAACACCTGCCCCCCCCCCCCCGTCGTTTGCGATGATATCGAACGCAGCTCATGTAGAAGACGTTTGAAGGATTTTTTTTTGTTTTTTTGTTAAAAGTTGTAAACTTGCGAGGAATTTCATCATTCATCCATGAAGCGGCTCGGCTTGGATGTTTTTTTTTTTTTTTTTTTTTTTTTTACTCGGTGATGATTCTTCATGGAAAAAGCTGCTCAGAACAGGATGTAAAGTGTTCAGATGTGATAAAAAAAAAAACGCAGCAAAAAAAAAAACGCAGGAATTAAATGATGAGAATGTCTGCAGCAAGATATTTGACATCAATATCAAAACGCATCCAAGCTTGTAGGTATATTAGAAAAAAAAAAAAAAAAACTCCAACATTTTCTCTGTAAATATTTTATGATGAGGAAAATGTTTCCGACGTGTTTGTCAGGCCCTAAGGATTCAGACGGTGAATTTTAGTTTGAAGCACTTAATGGAAATATGAGTGTTTGTGTATGAAAAAAAAAAAAAACTCCACAGGGGGGGGGCATTAAGGCTGCAGAGGAGAAGGATGTAAAAGTGATTTCAGCACATTTACAAACTTTTATATTTCATCAGGTTTATTTATGATGCAAATCCACCAAGATCGTTTCCTAGATTTTTGCGTAAAGAACATTACTTACAATCCAGTCTGGAAGGTGTAATAGAGACAGAGATGGGGAGGAAGTGGGGGGGCTTCCTACACCTGATACAGTCATGCAAGCAGACATGGGGGGGCCACAAAAGAGCCTGCACCCGTAACCTTGTTAGGGGAACAATATTCACGCCGGTAACTGGGAAACAGGAGGCAATAACTGGGATACTGTTGCTGCGAATAGCTCCGACTCATCGCCAGGGAGGCTTTAATGGGGAACAGGCAAGGGTCACCATGGCGATATAAATCACAGTCAGCGACTGGGAGACAGTCGCCTTGACAACTAGCTTAATATGCTCGAGCACGGTGCGTGTGCAGGAGGAGGAGGCTGAAGCTGGGGAGGCGTGTTGGAGGAGGAGGAAACACGGGAAATACATTAAAATGAGAGAACATGTGACAAACTTTAAAACGCCTGTTTCATTTGTCACACACACACACGCACGCACGTACACACACACACACACACACACACACACACACCTACCCTGCTATCAGAGCTGGGAATCATGGCGTCGCTCATCCAGGAGCCGAAGCGCGACCCCGACGCTCTGACGGTGATGGGGCTGCTGACGGCCGTCAGACGACCACAACCTGGGAGCGGAGGGGCAGATACGTGGGGTTACGTTCACCACCAAGATGCAAAGCATCCTGGGAAAGTCATGTTAAATTATGGAGGGGATGCAGCTCCAGGCACTTTAAGGGTTTTTGTTTTGTTTTTTTTTCAAAAAACTTGCTCTCATTATGATGAAAGCCACCAAATGGAGAAGCAAAAGGTGTCCTTTTAGCAAAAAAAGTTACTAGAATTCCCATAGTGCAACGGGGCATCACATACCCAGTTTGTTCATGCAGCTGTGCAGCCGGGTCTCCAGCAGCAGCACCCTCTGCTGCAGCTCCTCGTAGCCGTACGCCCCGATCTCCTCCTGGATGCTGGCCAGGATGAAGGACAGGTTGAGGAGCTCCAGTCGCAGCGAGGCCAGAGTCTGGAGGTCCAGCCGGTACTGGTCCACCACCGACAGCAGGGGCCGCAGCTGAGACATCTGGCCCTTCAGCTCCTGGATGAGACACGAAAGCCAAAGGGATTAGACGATGGAGGGATCCCAACGACGGATGGATGATATTCTGTTTGTTCAGAGGTCAGATATGCAGCTTTACAATCCTTTAGAGAAAGTTATCATTCTGAGTCTGGAAAGCATCAGATTTAATCTACCTTTGGGCATGAGTGGGTGTATTTTTATATCACTAAAGTCTCCTGAGAATGTTGGAGGTTTTCCTTTTAAATTCTTCGTTTAATTATTTCTAAAATAATTTTTTATAAAAAGAACAAAATCAACCCAAACTGTCAGTTTTCAATGTCACATTCAAGTAGATTATGGTTACGACTTATTAAATTCAAACCTGTCGCATCTTGAAAAGTAAATTTTTGTTTCTGGAAAGGTTCAGTCGGACAAATTCATCTTTCTGTTCAGAGTTCATCTGGATGGAAAACACCAAAAAAACACACACACACACACTGCATGTCTCCCTGCGTCTTTGTCGTCAGGGGGACACGAGGAGCCGCAGGAGCCAAATGGAAATGCGTCCCCCAAGAAAATGCTGGAGGGACAAACGTGTTCCATCTGGCCCTGGGAACGCCCGGCGATCCCACAGGAGGAGGTGGAAGACGCTGCTGGAGGGGAGAGAGAGAGAGCGTCTGGGCATCTCCGTTGGCACGGCGACCCAGATAAAGAGCAATCTTTTCCCCCCCTTTTCATTTTTTACCCTCCCATCCACGGTTGAAGACTTTTTAAAGCAAGAGCAGGACTTTTGTTGGCATCATCTTGACGTGAGATCAATACTTAACGCTGGGTATAAATTATACGTATGAGACGAGTGTTGCTTCAGCAGGAGAAACAAAGTTTTCCCTCGATAGAGAACCCTTGTTTGATTTCTCTCTTTTTATCCCAGTTTCTTGGATTTCTTCTCGCCCTTAAATCCCCCCCCCCCCACCCCCCGTCAAAAATAACAGAAAGATGTGTTTTCTTTTTGGAGACAGGAGCTGGATTTGACAGGGAAAAGCAGAAAGATTATAAAAGAAGTGTCAAAAACAACAACAAAAAAAAATCTGATCGCGGTCTCGAACACACGGGAGCGAGTCAAAACGCCTCGCGTCAAAATCTCCTGATGCGGATTCAACACGTTTCTGCACAGATGACCTCTGGTTCCACATATTCCTGCTCCTTTGGTTCTACATTGAAGTCTTTATTCACATTTAAATGTGCTATCATTAATATGTATTGAAACCAGCGACAAAACGTTGGAAATGTCAGCGCCTGTTGATCGGCAACACTTCACCTGGTTAATCCCTTCCTCGCCTCTTTCATCTCCTGCTTCCCTCCTGTCCCCCCCCCCACCACTCTAACCTTTACCCGCCCCCTCCTTTACTTAACACACACAGTAAAAAATTCTATGAAGAAATCAGTTCATATTTTCTATATTCGCTTCTCCTTCTCTCTCGAATCGGTCCATCTATCGGTCTCCATGCATCCAACTGTTTGACCTTCTCTTCTCCATCTCCCTTCTTCCTGTCACCCCCCCCACACACACACACACACACAGTCACACACACACATCCACATGGGACAGAAACACTCTTTAGTTATTGATAAACTTCCTGTAGCAGCACATTGCATTAATATTCACCAGCTTTTGCCACTCAGTGCAAAGGCAAAAAGCTTATGACTTTGAAAACCCCTAAGGAGCAGGAATCATACACACACACACACACACACACGTACACACACGTATACACAGACACACACTCATAAACTAACAGCATAAAAAGTTAAAAACAGACCCCAGAGCCCCCCTGATGCTGCTGACAAGATTCTCTGCAGAAGGATAAAAGGTGGAACGGATTTATGGGGGAATGGAAATTCTCTCTAAGTGTGTGTGTGTGTGTGTGTGTGTGTGTGTGTGTGTGTGTGTGTGTGTGTGTGTGTGTGTGTGTGTGTGCAGCTCATGCATGTGCATGTTAAATATCTTATTCTTTATGGGTATTTATGAGCGTAGCATTCGGTCTAATCGGTGTTGCTCCTGCTGTTTACCGTCTCAGATGAAAGTTTTAGATGTTTTCTTCAGGTGTGTGTTGGAGGAGGATCCTACACAGGTCGCCGCAGACACACACACACACACACACACACACACACACACTCATTCACACCCAGTCGACGACGACGGGGACGTCTCCCCACTCAGATTCCTTTAATTTGATTCCGCTGAGGTTTGAAAAGGTCGAGTTTTACTGATTTGAACTTTGGCTGAAACAATTAGCCCACATGTGTCAAAGTCAAGGCCTGGGGGCCAAATGTGGCCCTCCACATCATTTTATGTGGCCCACATGAGAATAAAAGGTCAGAGTGTCTGAAAATAAATGGCTGAAAAGTGTACTTTTACCAGAAACTACATTTCCCACAATGCACTAATTCAGCCCATTTTAACATTTACAAAAACGTTTTGAACAAAGTTAATGTCCTAACTTGTGCTTGATGTTATTTTTCTTTATTCTCATTGATAGTTTGATCCTTGATTGATGGAGTTCTGTGGGTTTAATAACCTGACAAATTAAAAGGATTTATGTTAGAACAAAGAAACAAACAAACATATTTTTTCTGTGTAACTGTAACGTTTGTAACTTAAATAAGTAATAAATTCAGATTTATTTAACATTAAGGAGTAGTTACATTTATTTTACATTACATTGAGTTACGTTTAGTTACATTTACTAGTTACATCTGGCCCTTTGAGGACAGCCGTTATGCTGATGTGACCTTTGGTGAAAATGAGTTTAACACCCCTGAATTAGCCAAACACGCTAACAACAGAAAACCACAAGGTGGTACGTGAACAAAAAGGCTTCTTCAGGTGAAGGTCTACAACTTTGAACTCTTTTCTATTCAATACAATCCAATTAAAAAAAAAAACTTTATTAGTCTCCAAGGGGCGATTGAAGGCACATAAAGCAGGATTGGTGCAGAAAAAAGTCGTGCAAAAACCAGCCTGAAAACACAGAGAGTCAACTCAAACAGTAAAATACATAATAAACAGATACAGATAATATAAAAGGAACTCTGAACCAGATCATCTAGTGACATTTGATCATCATAAAGCTGCATATTGTGAGACGGTGTGTTTTCCTCCTTTTAAAAGCCACTGGCAAAAACAAAAAAAAAAGGAATTTAATAACCCAGAAACTCCTGAGTTGATGATTTGCACATCAAAAGACACTTTAAATGAGGGCTAAATTTGGCTGGAAAGTAGCTCCACCTAAATGTGGATCGTGTCCTTACTGCTGTCTGAAAAGTTTCCTGAATCAATAATGTGGCCCACATATTTATATATAAATATATATATATAAAAACTTTGCAGACAATCCGGCCCACTTTCACAGCCGTGACGTCAAACAAGGAGGAGGACAATAAAAAAAGCGGGATCCTGGAAGGTGAACACGGTGTTCAGACTCCTGCTACCTGTTCCTGTCAATATTTTTAGGATTCCTGTAAATTGCAGGTGACAGACAGCCGGCGGTGTCGCCTCCCGTTCCTCAAATGCACTTCCTTTCATTCTCTGTGCAGCTCTAGAGATAATCTTCTGCTTGCCTTCCAGCAGCATCGTGGAGCAGAGAGCCGAGTCTGATGAGATCAGCGCTCCCGAATTAAGAAGCAAAAAAAAAAAAAAATCTCTCCCTCAATAAACTGTCACACTTATCCAGCAAAAGAATCTCCACTTCCATCTTTTGCAAATTTGAAAACAAACACAGCAAACTGCAGGAGCGCCCTTCTCCTTCTGTTATGTAAATGTCTTCATTAATATTAAAATACCCCCCCCCCCCGACGTGCATTCCAGATGCTGTTTCCTGTACGGATTGAAGTCTTAATGTGGAAGCTTTGCACATTCCATACAGAGAGGCGCCCCCCCACCCACCACCACCCCCCAGCAGAGAAGAGGTCACAGGAATGACACCTTCATGAAAGACGCGCCGGTGCGTCTGGTGCGCAGGAAGGAACCCTCAGCTGGGCACGTGTGAAATCGATGTCTTCACACCAAAGGTTACGTGTTCCCTACAGCGTGTGTGTGTGTGTGTGTGTGTGTGTGTACCTGCAGGCCTTTGGATGTGAGGGTGCGTGGGTTGGTCACGTAGGTGTGCAGGCGTCCGTCCACCCCCCTCAGAAGAGGCTCGGAGTCGCGGACGTACTGCAGGTCTCTGGCGGTCCTCAGGTCCACCACCTCCATGGACTGACTCACGTTCTGGACCTGACCCACAAAGAGGAACCACCTGATTATTAAAGCAACCCCCCCCCCAATGTGGTCTGGAGCATCGTTTCTGGTTTGATCTGACCTGGAGACACATCCATATGTTGGATTTGAGATGAAGCGTTCGCACCACACGCAGAAGACAAATCAAACCGAGGGAATAAAGTCGTAATATGAGGAGAATGAAGTTGTGATGAAGTCACAGATGCAACCAACAACACACCCGCCGTGGACCACATCCATCCATCTCCTCCTCCTCCTCCTCTAGAGGCCATTTCCTCCTCCTGTCTGCTCCTCTTTCAGACCCACTTCTTTAATAAATCCTTTCAAACGCTGACGTTTTGAATAATGCTGCTGCTGCTGCTGTGCCACTGATGGAACACTGGTGTGTTTGTATCCGAGTTCCACTTCATCACTTCTAATTACAAATCTACAGTTCTTCTTGAAATATTACGACTTTATTCCATCATTTAATTCCAACTTTATTCTTGTAGTATTACAACTTTTTTTTTAATCACGGCATTTTTCTTCATAATATTCTGAAAATGTTTTTATCCTCATATACCACCCCCTCCCCTCCATTAGAACAGAGATAAAAACTCTAACTAATACACACCTGTTACAGCATCGAACACTCATTATAAGTCTAATTTAATAATGTTATATAATTTAAGTACATTACCTCCGTTCATTTGATTAATCCACAGAACAAATTCAGACTTTATTTTCAAGTCTTCAAATATTTTGCTTTAGTTATAGATGATTAAAATGGTGTGTGTTTCTCTGTGTGTGTGTGTGTGTGTGTGTCTTCCCAAGAGGTGTGCATGACCTCAGAGAGTTTTAATTACTCTGTCACAAGGATCTAATTATTTGGCGGTCCTGTAACAGATGTCTTATCTGCTGGTAATAAATCATGAAGACGGAGCGTCTCCTGCCTCCCTAATGTCTCCTGAGGCTGCATTAATACTAAAACACTCCCGCTGATGATGAGCAGGTATCATCATCATCATCATCACCTTTATGGGATGTCTGTGTCGCTAAAGCTGATGGCAGGACTGAAGAAATTAAAACTTTATCCCGATGATGGTTTAAGGTGAGCAAAGTGCAGACATCAGGAGTTTTGAACTAAAAATGTTTAAAAAAAAAAAAAAAAGTTTTTTAAATATTCAAGGTTGATCCTCTGAGGAGCAATTCTGGAATATATCCACCCGAACCTGAAATTTATTTCCTCTGATTTATAAAAGAGGAAGAAGAGGAAGAGCAGAAGGTTTCAAAAATAGAGAAATGAGATTAAAAAAAAAAGAGTCGTGAGGAAAAATTTCTGGATTAGATGGTGTCTGTATTTAAGTGGCGTCCCCATGAGATCCGTTTAAAACAGCAGATCCTCGCGGGCGTCATCTCATTTTAAACGCCAAGCGAACGCGAGCAGATGCTTTAAATATCGTCTGATCCTGAATGGAAAAAAAACAAACAAAAAAAACAACAACAACAGAAACGATTAAAAAAAATGACCCAGATATCTCCAAAGTGATACGCAAACAAACAAACAAACATTCAAGCCCACCCACACACACACACACACACACACACACACACACACACACACACACACAGCAGGATCTAGGTGTGACTTCCAGACACACACTGAGCTCATTAACATTCAGAAACACTGGAGCTCTGAGGAGGAGACGTCACTCTGAATGGAAGCTAATCTCTTTTCTCGCTCTTTTCCGCGTGATGAGAGAACAGAAAGCTGCGCCAGGAGTGGATGAAAACTAGAGTTATAATCCCTCACAATGCGGCTCGCTTTCATTCTGGATGGGATACAGGATGCATATATCCCCCCCACGCCCCCCACCTCCCAGTTGCACTGGTGTGGGAGACGGTTTGCTGGTCTGGTGGCGTTCAATAATTCATCAACTTTCTCTCACAAATCACTTTTTATTCCTCTCTCTAGATACATGCATGCACAGTGAGAGAAAGGTGCTCATGCAGTCATATATATATAGATAGATGCACACACATCTTCACACACATCTTCACACAAAACATACATGAACACACACACTGCGGTGCAGGAAAACACACACACGCACAGAGCTGCAGCCTGCAAATAGAACAAAGAGTTTTCTTTCCCACACATCTGCCAATTCCTTTGAGTCTAAAGTCTTTTGGCGTGTTGAATGACTGGAGGTCTTAAGAGGATGCAGCTACTGATGTATCAGAAACCTGAGTGTGTGTGTGTGTGTGTGTGTGTGTGTGTTTTCTGCAAGTGTCAAAACAAAGAGACACTCCAGTGAATATTTCATTCCAGTACACTGCTTCTCTGCCGTGCTGCATGGCAAAGCTGACCGCTAAAACATGCAGCGGTGCGTTCAAGGGTCCGCACCAACACACACACCAACACACACATACACCCCTATACCTGTTCGGTCAGCAGGCGCAGCTGTCGGCTCCGGGGGTCTCGTTTGCAGAGGTTCCGAGCCGGGGCGACCACCGTGCAGACGCACCTGCCGTCCGGATCGGACGCCGTGCTGTACACCTGCCAACCCTCCTCGGATCCCGGGTAGAGGCCCTGAACACACACACACACACACACACACACACACGTGAATGGATCAGCACCAGAATACCAGAGAGGGTCAGCAGAGGAAGGGAGATCACGTGACTCGTCTGTTTGCTTTTGTAAACAGCTCATATTTAGGAGGATTAACGGATTAATATTAAACATTAAAGTCCCGTTTTAAACTCATCTGGCGTCCCCCCCCCTCCCCGGTGGAGACACTAATGGCTTCAGAGGCACTTCCTGTCACGTTTAAACCGACTTCCACCCCTTAAAGGAATCTGTCGAACTCGATAAATGCGTTGATGAATGATTAATGCAGTTAAATAATGAAGCTGCTTTGAAGACATTAAGGAAATCTTTGATTGGGTGGCAAAAAAAAACAGAACAAGCAGGAGATTTAAGTTAAATTCTGATCGTGACCTTTCACCCCTCTCAGAATCCACTTGCTTGCTTCTACTGGAGCAGAATTCAATCATTCTGAACCAAGATAAGGCAGCGAGCATCCATCCATCCATCCATCCATCCATCCATCCATCGATCGCGCTCCCATCATGTGCAAACAGCATGAGCTACTGCAGAAGAATAGCTGCTATTGAATAACACACATCGCCTCCTGTATATGTTTGTAAAGGAGTGTGTGTGAGCGACTTTCGAGCATGTGTGTATAATAATTACGGCAGTAAAAATAGCTGTTATTTAAAAAAATAAAAGCAAAAATAAAGCCGCTGCCAAAATCACATTCCATAACCTCCCAAATGGATGCTTTATAATTTGCTTTTTAAAAAAAAAATTAATCTATTTTTTGTGAAGCGCACAAAGAGGCCCATGAGTCACTGCAACTATCTGTATTTCTCTGTTTTCTAACATGGCACACAATCTCTCCCATGCAGTTCCTTTTATTCAGGTCACACCGCCAGTGGAGGTGTGAGAAAATATTTCACTTTTACAATGTCTCTTAATAATTCCGACCTGCTGGTAGATCTCAGCAGGGATTCCAGGTGCTCCGGTCCACACTTGTGATTTAAACACCAATTTAAGTTTGTAAAAAAAAAAGCAGAGTGCACGCTCTCTGGTCTTTATTGTACTTGACTGCGCCGCAGACATCTGTGTCATGATGGGATGTTTCCCCATCTGCAGCTAAGATCAGCTGTGACATCTCCCACATGTCCGTGTCCAAGGAAAGCTGGGAGTCGTACTGGAGGGTTTCCATCCTCGCCATCCTCAGCCAGGGCGGATGTACTTCTGGCAAAAAGCCACTGGCTCCCAGGAGCACTGAGAAATCTGCACTAAAAATGATTTCTGCCCTCCTCACAGGCCACATAATGCACATCTCTGCTTCCTCTTCTGCTGAACGCACACAATAAATGCTTGTTTTCTTTCTTCTTTTCAACGCTGCTTCTTATATATGTGACAAAAACATGAATGCATAACTTGAAAGCACATTATAAGTGCAGTTTGGATGGAATATCTTCATTTTTTATTATAAAATACTGAAATTAAAGTAAGACTGACTTGTTTTGTTTGGATTTTCAATATTCAGGGTCTAAAACTTCATTTTAAATTGTTTCAAGGAGGTTTGATTGTCAAACCGGCAGAAAAACATTCATCCACTTTGATTAAATTCTAATTTAAAAGTTGGCCAAAAGTCAAGTGAAACGGCCAAACCTCACAGTCACAGGGAATAATTCTTTCTTTTGAATTTATAATAAATTGCATGACCTTAGATAATCTGCCATTTCAACTCATTTCAACTGAGTTTCAGAGTATTTCATCTCATTGTATTAATTTTCCAGCAGCACATTTGACTGTTTTTTTGTTCTCGCTGCTCTCATGGTGCTGATTTTATGTGAAAGACATTTAAAAAAGCGAATTTAACTACAGAAACAAAGAACAGATGCAGCTATTAACCGAAGATGACAAATGTAGCATAATATTTAAAAGCTGTAGAGCATATTTTCAAATTTTCTTCATTTATTGAGGTGATATTCAAGCTTGAAAGATAAAACATGCATTTATCAATATTTCTGAAATGACACCTGAGCTGACGTGTCATGATAGTGTTTCTGGATTTAATATTGGGGGGGGTTATTTGGGATTGAAGACAGCAATTGTTCCCTGGAACCCAGGCTTTAAATGGGAGCACACATGGCACCATGAGCTCAGTTTGGAGCCGTTTATCCAGGTGTTTGGTGTGACCTATTTAGCTGGAACACTTTGGAACAATGCAAAAAGCATGGATGAGCTCCTCCAGACACCCTCCAGCCTGTCGCAGTCGCCCCACAGAGAAGCTGCCCTGCAATCCCTGACAGAGGAGGGAAATGAGAGGTGGAGGCCTGGAGGGAAACGCCTGGTAAATCAATCCAATGGGTTCGGTGTGGGTAACCTTGAAGTCCAATTCACAATGAAACCGGTGGGGGTACGGGGGTTTAGAACAGGAGGACGTGGATGGGATGAGAATAGAAGCATTGTTTGTGCAGACTGCTTGATGTAATTAAAGGAAAAGGGGGGAATGACACCAAAGGACTCCTTTCACACCGGGGGAAAGATGATAAAAATCTCCTCAGCTCAGCCGATTGGGATCAGAAACAGTAAATCTGGAGCTGACGGAGCTAAAATCCAACAAAGATTTAACAGATAGCAGCAAAAGCAGAAAAGTTAGGACGCATATAACGTTGATAAAAATATAAAATATCATTCTATACCCATTCTATACCCATCTATAGCCAAATGTTATGGATTAACCAATGAAATAATCAAAATAGCTAAAACTAATTGCTAAAATAGACAGAAAACCCATTTAATGAATTAAAGTCAAAATATATTTGCTAGCCTAGCATTAATGGCTAAATAAAGTTAGCAAATGTTAGCTAAAGCTGTTATCTAAAGCTAACATTAGCAAGTTGAATCAACTTGCTAATACAGCTAAAAGCTAACGCCATCATACAAAGCCAAAAGTGCGGTTTCTGCAGTATTTTCTGCACCATAAGGCGCACTGGACTATAAGGCGCATCTGATTATAAGGGCCACCTTGATTGGTTGGTTGCGTTGAAGCTAGGTGGAAGGGGCGGGGCCTTTGGTGTGGAAGATACCATCACATAACATCGCAGGGGTGGACTCTCTGATTTTATTTTTTTAATTTTACTTCCACCTTTGAAAAAAAAAAAAGCATTTTCTAATCTTTATCAATTGATATTTAATAACTTCATTACATATAAATATTATGATGGAGGTAATTGTATTAGATTAAGTTAATAATTTGAATTTAGTTATAAAATTACCCCCTTTAATATTGTTTAAAGATTCTGCACTGACACACGTCCCAATTCTTCTCAGCTTCATCTAAAGTGAGTTGCAGTGAATTCCTCCTGAACGTAAAGGGGGGGGGGGTGAGGCGATGAAGTGACAGGACCTAGACGGGGGGGGGGGGCAGGGAAGCATTGATCCATCTTACAAATGCATTCGCTCTTGTCAGAGCAACTTCCAGCAACAGGAGACCGTCAGTCTGTCACCTGCACAGGTGAACATCAGGGAGCGACGCGCCTCCTCCAACGTCTCCATATGGAGACGCGCGTTTTCCCCCCGTGCGCGTTTTTTTTTTTTTTTTTACGCGTGGGCGTCGAACTGCGTGCACTTTGCTGAACTTGCAAAGTGCTGCCACATAGCAGCTGTGAAGTGGCCAGAAAAATAAATCATGCACAACTCGAGTGCCAGCAAATAAATAAATTAAAAACAACAACAACACCCTGAAGACACGAACACATTTTGCGGTGGTATATATATATATATATAAAAAAAAAAATCACCCACTAAATCAGAAAGGAGCAATCCCACTATACCTACATGATGTTCATTATGACTCATATGAGCAGGAAATATTATTTAATCATACATCTTTGAGATTCATCTCCCACATTTCAAATTCCCTGCATGCATTTCTTATTTCCCACGCCAGTAAACAGATCAAATATTTGCTGCGTGCAGGGGCTAAACGTCCCCCCCACCCCGACCCCCACCCCACCCCCAGGTGTTGAGTCCTAAATCAATTAATGTGAGCAGGGATCGAGTGTTAATGCGCTCAATCCCGGCCGATTGAAGCGGGGATGGAGATGGAGGGGATGGGGGGGGAGATTGGGGGTTTTAAAGGTGAACTTCTCGCGACATAAATCATTTTATTCCGTGGATCAAACACTCTTAGGTGATACGTACGCTGACGATGCGCTCATGTGTGCCCTCAGGAGAGACGACGGTTCCGTTGAGTCCGACCAGTGACGGCAGAGTCTGGGACATCCAGTTAGTGACCATCGCCATGGTGCTGAGCACCGCGCCGATCTTCAACATGGGGACGCTCATTCTGACATGCACACATGGACACACACACACACACACACACACACACGCAATTCACGCGCAATCCAAACTGTTGGTGGTGGTGGTGGGGGGTGGGGGGTTTGTTGGGAGTGGGGAGACTTGTTAATTAATAAGCGCTGCGATCCAAACAGTTTTGCGGTGAAGCCAAAAAACCAGGATCGTCCCGCCGGGATGTGCGCTCCGACGCTGCCACAGGTTAGAGGATAAATCCCGGCGCAGATGATGAGGCGCTCCGTGAGGAGGACAACAACAACAACAACAACAACAAAATTAAAAAAAAGAAAAAAAAAGAAAAAGGCGCAAACATCCAGTCGGCGCTGCGCTCCGGCTGCGGGAGACGCGCCTGCAAACGGATGCTCCTCCTGCGCTGTGCGCCTCCAGGACTCCCCCCTCCTCCTGCTGCTGCTCCTGGTGCGTAAATAAGATGCTGTGTCCGAGCCAGCGCCGCTCACATTTATCCACCAGCTCTCCCTCCCTCCTCACCCCCTCCCTCACCAACACAACCCCCCCCCTCCCCTCCCCTCCCCTCCCCTCCACCGATTCATCAACTGATCCCGAAGAGCGTTTGCTTCAATTAACAAACGGGCAACATAAATAACAATTATGGCAAAATGAACATTAAATATTTATCCTCTCATCTCATATTGGTCGTCCCCCCCCCTCCCCCTTTCTCATTAATTTGTTACCATCTAATAACCCCACCCACCCCCACCCTAACCCCCCAGTAAATATTGTTGGACGCATTGATTTCTGCTCCCCACTGTTCATTTCCTCTCGACTTTCTTTTGTATTGATTAAACGTAAACGCCGACATGAAGGCGCGCTGCTCTGAAATGACCTAAGTGTGTGTGTGTGTGTGTGTGTGTGTGTGTGTGTGTGTGTGCGTGCGTTAAGGAGTGTTTGCGCTTTTTAAGTGCACCGCAAACTGAAGCAACACTGCCACCGTGAGGGCGGACAGCACCTGCCCCCCCCCCCTCCCACCCCAAACCCGCCCCCCCCAGGCTGATCCACAGCTGATCCTCTCAGACCCAGAGATGTTCTGAATGCGCCGCCTGAATCAAATCTCCACAAGCTTCCCTCCAAGAAATAATGGATTTAGTGAAGTTTGGGTCGATGCAGGCTGCGGATGAGATGGAGCTCCCCCATGAGGGATTTCTACACTCCACCCCCCCTCCCTCTAAGAATTGACAACCACCTACTGATCAGGCTCGAGCTTCTCTTCAGTCTAGTTCTTCTTCTATTAGACAAATTCAGATCCAGTGACGCTTTACCAGAACTTTATTCTGATGTTTTGTTTCAGGTTCATCCTCCTCTTCCTGCCCCCACCCCCCACCCCACCCCCACCCCCAGTTGCCCCCTACATCTTACAGCCACAGGCTCCAAACAGAAGTAATTATCTGAAGATGTCCATCCATTCAGAATGTTTAGAACCATCTCCGATAGAATCAGACATCCATAAAGACTGAAGCAGATGAAACAGCTTTTAGGATGATGTTTCAGAGAGCCTGAGGGGTCCAACCCCCCACCTCACCCCCCTCACAAATGGAGGATTAGAACTAATAGCTGATTTTGTGAGAGCGACAGAAGAACACGGGTGTTCTGTAGCTCACGCCTGCAGCGGTCGTGTGTCGACGGTTTAACCCAACAACACTGAATGTTTCATGGAGTCTTTGTTCCGATCAGCCCCCCCCCCCCCGGGGGCGACACACCGCTTATACATTAAACATCCTTCAGCAAATACGCTGGACTCACATCAATATTTCAATCAGGAGCACTTAAGAGAAACGCAGCCGACGTAGAGATGGAGGGTCGCCGCGGAAACATGACAGGACAGCGATGAGACGCACCTGCAGGGAATTCATGGTCAGGTATCTGCAGAACGTGGAGTAGAGAGTTCTACTAGTGAAGAAGAAGGATGTGACAGGTTAAAAGGTTAAAAAGATGGTGTTTAAAGAAACTCCGTGAAACAAATATAATTCAGGAAGGAGAGGAAATAATCTCTGGTAGGAATTATCAGGCGTTTTTAATTCCGTCCGATTAGAAAACCTTTTGTGTTGAGGATCAGAAACATCCAGGGTTACCTTTTATCATCAGGTTCTAGTTGATATAAAAACACCTGCAAACACGTCTTATTATAAATGTTTGAAAATGAAAGTGGAACACTTCACCCATTGTGTGTATTTCTCTACTTTCACTCAAAATTTGCCATCTTGAGGAAAAAAAAGAAGAACTTTATTAAGTTTATCTCCGTTCGTCTGGAAGTTTGGAAACTATTCTGGTTTTTCTGGCTCCCTGGGATTTAAAGTTAGGTGTGTGTTCAGGGTTTTCTTACCTGAGATAAAGAGATGATAGAAAGCAGCTGCAGAACCCAAAGGGCTTCAGGTGGACCCATTGCCATCCGGCGGTCCTGATGGGGTTCTGCTGATTGGATGCTGACGGCGGGAGAGAGAGGATCACTGGAGAGGAGCGACTGGATCCCATCCGGATGAGGGAGGAGGACTCAGTCCTGGTGTCGGCTGCGTGGTGAGGAGAACTGTCGCATGGAGGCGAAAGAGGAGGCGCAGGGAGGGAGGAGCTGCAGAGGAGGTGGACGAGTCTCTAACCAGTGTGTGTGTGTGTGTGTGTGTTCAGTCGGAGGTGGCAGGTCGAAGGTCGCTGCATCATTTCCTTCATCTTTTCTGCAGCACGACCGAAGAGAGAAGCGATTCCGAACGTTTCCATTTCATCTAGAGTTCAATGTGAAACCAGAAAATGGACAAAAATAATCAGCAGCATTTTATCACTTTCTAAAAACACATGTTTTTCTATCTTACTTTTTTGGCTCGTATTTTGCATTACTTTTTTTTTTACACGTTAGATTTAAATGTGAGCTCAAAACGAGTAAAATTACAGGAGGAAATAAATCTGAGAAATATTTTAGACATCAAAAAAAGCAGAAAAGAATAAAATATGACAAAAACATTGGATTCAAACCACAGGAATGACTTTTAGGTCATAACTTCTGCAGGAGGACCACGTCTGAGGAGGAATGATGCAGGAACAGCTGATCCATCTTTCTCTGCCTGGTTTCTTATCGTTTCTGGAAATTGCTGCAAACATTTACTTCTTTTTTGTAAGTTTTTAAAGTTAATCCAGAACAGCTTTTACTCCACACAGAAAATTAGTTCCAGCATCTAGAAAGGAACAAAAATAATCAGGTGCGGCACCGATGGTATCTCTGACGTTTAGTAGAAGCTACAAGAGAAATATCGAGATCCTCACACTTGGACGACTTTTATTTCACACCATCTATATTTCATTGCGGAGAATTAGCGGCGACACACCCCTGGATGAGCTGTCCTTATCTGCTTCACCTCATTAAAGTTTCAGCATCATTGGAAAAGTCTCTCAGATGTAATGTTTAGCATGCATAATGTCATGTATGTTCCCATCCTAACTGCTGCTAACTCTAAATGACATTCATTCACTGTAGAGAATTTACCTCTTGGAAAAAATCAAATCTTAGCGTGTGAAAGTTGATGTAATCAGTCATTAAACCGTTAGAATTCATCAATCCTGTAATATTCAGATGTTCAATTAATATATAAGCATCATCCTGATATTGATACGGTGGGATCAATATGATCAAATCCTCAGGAGACGATGAATATCTGTAAAAAGAAAAAAAAATTCAAGGCCATCTAAGATGATTCAGAATTCCTGACATCCATAGAAGTGGAATGATTTGACATTCCCATCTTTATGGTATAGCCTATCCAGTCTGGAGCACCTTGTTGCCATGGTGATAAAGATGGAGTACGATTGAATGAGAAACAGGCCTAGACGTCTCACCTTTTCCTCCCCTCATTAACGCGCTAAATAAAGCTAAACGTCACCACTTTAATGTACACAATGTGCTTTTATTAAAATGTTACTCCACACAACTATGCATAGAAAGACCTGGAGGCGAATCACGTAACACAGTTCGGTTTGTTATGTCGACAAAATATATAAAACAGCTTCACAATATATATATATATATATTTTAAAAAATGCACTGCCCCAGTTCCCTATTGTACCATACTCCGCAAGGAGCTACAGAATTAGCACCGTGATGAATTACACTCCAATATAACATCACATGACGGATAATTATAACGACGATGAGACGACACGAAAACAGAACAAAAAACACAACAAAATTGAGGTTTTTAATATCACACGGAACGACTCGGGCGAGGTGTTTTAAAGGTGATCAGAACGACCGCAGGTTACAGATGGGGAGACAGTGCATAGATAAATAGATTGATGAACAGATACGACTGGAAGAGCACCTCTCACTCCTTCAAAGAGGGAGATTTTGTCGTTGAAAAAACAAAAAGGCCTGACAGTACATGAACGCACCGCTGTGGGGAATAAGTTATGCATTAAACCGGTTCTGAATGAACCGATGTGTGCAGAACAGACGCGTGTGCAGGAGAAGGAACACCGCTGACAGCTGGATCTCATAAATATGTAAGTCTTGATTGTTAGTTTTCTCCCTGCGTTTTAAAAAAAACAACAAAAAAACAAAAGTGTCCATGGCTCTTTTCTCGTAAATAAAATTACCCCTGTTTTAACCGTTGTAGCACACCGGGCCGACTTGGAAACCAAATTTCTGGTTGCCTTTGCCGAAGTCGGCGACGGCTACGTCCAGGATGGGGAGCGTGTTGGACACGGGAGCGTCAAATTCCAACAGCGTCCTCTCCTGCCCCGAGCGCGTCTAAAAACCGTGAAAACAAATAAAAAACAATAATCAGAAAACCGATGCAGATGGCGATGCGTTCACGCCCCCCCCCCCCGACGTACCGCCCCCCGGTCCTCACTCACCTGGCACCCGTCGTACAGCGCGCTGATGTAATGCGTGTTCTCGTGCGTCAGCTCCTCCCCGTCGGCGCCCCTGAACCGCAGCGCGCGGTCGTGGGCGGCGGCGTGCAGCCAGGCGGCGGAGTTGAGGCAGTGGTAGGTGAAGGTCTGCTTGGCAGTGGCGCTCAGCAGCTGCAAGAAGGTCAGCTGGACCACGTGGACGGGAACGCCGTCGGATCCGGAGTAGGAAAACTGGAGAGCGACAGGATCACAAACGTCACCTAACCGACCTGTAAAAGGATGATGTCATCTGCAAAACTGATGACATCATCCCGCCGGCTTCCTGTTAAATCCGACACGCCTCCGCATCCGTTCCTCACACAACACGCCGCCTCGTGTTTTGATCTCCTCGCTAATCACAGCGAATTAGCATTCCCCTCCAAACGCGTCCCGCAATCACAGCAGTGTTTGTTTTCATGATTAGAGCATTTTGATATTTCAAGCAAAGTATTAAAACACACGTTTATCCTCACACCTGTTTCCCTTTCCTGAAGGTGCTGTACCAGCCGCCGGATTTCTCTCCCTTCCAGGCTGCTAACTTCACCTGCAGGAAAAAAACCAAAACAGGAACAAATAAAAACCAACAAAAGAGGCTGAAAAGTGTTTTTTTTAATCTCTGAACGATGGATCAAACGCTCCAAAAAGTGTGAAAAAACTAACCGACAAGAACTTCTTGTCGGGGTAAAGACACGTCTCTCCTTGTGCGGTGAAATTACAGAACACCTTAAAGGAGTCTCTATGGCAACCCTGGTTGGGATCTATCCAGTAATCACCTGGAAGGGGGGGGGGAGAGCAAACAACTAATTAAATCCAGACGTCAGACAGACGCAGGCAGAGGAAGGAGACAGACGGGTCGGGTACCGTTGGGGAGGTCCGGGTGGAGGAACCAGAGCTCCTTGCAGGTGCGTGCCGGGCTCTCGTACGTCCCCTGAGGTTCACGCAGAGCCTCCACCTCCACCTTCATGGAGGTGAGAGACGCGAACACCCCCTCCATGCCGCGGCCCTCCCGCTCCGACTGGTCCCTCTGCATCCAGTCCTCGCGTCCGTCGATATTCTCCTCGTCCTCCGTCTCCTGGAGCTCGGCGCCGTCCACCGGGGCGTACATCCGCCTCCTGCGTCCCAGTTCTGGGAGAGGTCGGATCCTGGCTGCTGGCAAGCCCTGTGTGTGTGTGTGTGTGTGTGTGTGTGTGTGTGCGTGTGTGTGTGTGTGTGGAGAAACACTGATGACCTTTTGACCGTTCAGAGTACATTAACAGGGTTTAAATCAGCACAACGTCTGTCCTCAAAGGGCCAGATGTAACTAATAAATGTAAATGTAACTCAATGTAATGTAACATAAATGTAATTACTCCTTAATGTTAAATAACTTTATTACTAACTTTATTACTAATGTTAACATTGTTCAAAACCTTTTTGTCAGAGTTAAAATAGGCCTAATTACTGCATTCTGGGAAATGTAGTTTTTAATGAGAGCACACTTTTTAAAATCTATTTATTTTTAGACACTCTGACCTTTTATGGTCTCGCGGGCCACATTAAATGATGTGGAGGGCCACATCTGGCCCGCGGGCCTCGAGTTTGACACATGTGGCTTAAATGGTTGCTGGATGAACTCACTGGTGGTCCTGGTGGTCCTGCAGGTCCAGTGTCTCCTATGGGCCCCACTGGGCCCTGAAAACACGGAGAGGAGGAGTCAGGTTCTGGTTGTAGGAGTCAGAACCCGGTCAAAGGAGGAACATCACGTACCTCATTTCCTTTAGATCCCTTCTCACCAACGGCGCCCTGATGGAGGTGAAGGCGAGATAAATCATCCTGATGCTAACAGCTCGACAGTGTTTAAAGGCTGGGTTACTTACAGATATACCCGTAGGGCCCAGGGGACCCTGGGGGCCTGGCGGACCGACTGGACCCTGATGATAAACATGAAATAAACACATGAGGACAAAATCAGATCGTCTGGAATCAACAACATGCTTGGTGTGTTTTTTTTAGCACCTCCTCTCCTTTGGGACCCGGCAGGCCCTGGTTTCCAGGCAATCCTCGGTCGCCCTTTTCTCCGATGTCTCCCGGTGGTCCGATGAGACCGATCAGACCCCCGTGGCCCTGCAGAGGTGAAGAGGCGGGTTCAGCGATGCTCTGGGTGAAGGCTGATGTTAGTGTGTGTTGGGAATGCAGGCACCTTGTCTCCTTTCTTGCCGTGGTCCCCCTTCAGGCCCAGTAACCCCGGAGGACCCTGACAGATTCAAGCATAGATCATATAAAATTAATATGTGTTTCTTCTTCTTCTTTTGCTTAAACTGTGACTAAAGTAGTTTGCCTCTGTCTTTTTCTTAATGATATTAGTAATAGTACGTCGTTCTTCATCTCACCATGGGACCTGGAGGCCCCGTCTGGCCGGGGGGTCCACTTAAACCCTGCTCACCCTGAGAGAAAGAAACGCAGACAGAAATAATGAAATCTCTCCACTCTTAATGTCTCACTCTCGCCGCTTCGCCGCTCGGACTCACCGCCGGGCCGGGGATCCCTCTTAAACCCTGAGGACCAAACATCCCGGGGTGCCCCTGGGGGCCGACGGGCCCTCTCTTCCCCACGGGGCCCTCCACACCGACAGCGCCCTGAAACAGACGGAAACCACAGCGAGTCAAGAAAGCGCCAGTGCTGAGGTGTTACGACTGGAAGAGATGTTTGAGACTCTCACCTTCGCTCCTTTTATGCCCGTCTTTCCATCTTTCCCTGGTTTTCCCAGGTGACCCTGAAGGATTTAACGTCGTTTCAGTCATTCCAACCAATAATTCAATAAAACGTTCAATGAAGACAAAAACAAACCCTTCGGCCGGGAGGTCCAGGCGGTCCGGGCTCTCCAGTCGCTCCCGGTTGTCCCTGAGAGACACACACAAAAAAAATGATTAGTGGCTGAATCCCCTCATCCTTCATGCTGATGAGTTCAAGGCTGCCGGGTGTGAATGATGCTCACAGATTTTCCAGGTTCTCCAATGTCTCCTTTGGACCCCGTCAGACCGTCTGCGCCCTGAGGAAGGAAGATGGAGGGAAGAGGAGAAACTAATCTTCATTTGCTCCACAAAAAAAAAAACAGAGGTGTCCTCACACCTCAGCTTCCAGACCCAATAAATCTGGATCCCCTTAACTTAACTTCTGAGGGTCAAGACAGTTCAGTCAGTGGATTTACCGCTATCAGTTCTGAAAAGAACGCCTGCTGAACCCTGCTTTAAAACTCTTTAATAAATCAACACCTTAAATTAAAGCGGATTGTTCCTGTTCGCTCAACCTCATCAACTTCCTTTATTTGTCATGTGATCGGTAATCTAAGAAGGAGGACAGAAAGCTGGGGTGCTCACATTGGGCCCGGCCTCTCCTTGCTGTCCCTGGTCCCCGGTGACCCCTATGGGCCCCTGGAAATGAGACGGAGCCACAGATTAGCAGCGAAGACTGGAGATAGTAAAGTCGGGGTGCAGGAGATGCATCGCGTGGTTTTTGTTTAGTTTCTCACAGCGTTCCCTTTGGCTCCGTCGTCCCCTGTGGGGCCCCTGGCTCCTGGGGGACCAGCTGCTCCTGGGATGCCTGTATCTCCCTTCTCCCCCTGGTCTCCTTTGTCGCCCTAACCAGGAGTAGCGCAGCGAGAAATCAAGAGGGGACGAGAGCAAAAGAGACTTTGAACTGAAGACGACTTGAGAAACAAAACTCACCATCCTCCCGCGGAAGCCCACCGGACCGGGATCCCCCGCCTCGCCGTCCTCCCCCTAGGAGGAAATAGGAATTGACTGAGAAGTCCTGTTTCACAAGCGACGTAAGTAAAAAATCGGATTCCATTTCTTTACCTTCTCTCCGACGCCGCCTGGCTGTCCCACCATCCCCGGCCGACCGGTCGCCCCCTGAAGGACACCGAGAAGAAGCGATCGCGGCGTTTCTTCAGGATTCAAGAGGGTGCTGTGGTATTTCTGAGGTGCTTACCAGTCCCCCGATGGGTCCCTGAGCTCCTGTCGGGCCTTGTTGACCAGGGGGGCCCTGATGTGAAGAGATGACATCAGTTTCATGATGATTTATGAATAATGGAGAGATGTGATGGAAGTGAAACGGATGAACCTCACCAGAACTCCCACGTGCCCGCTCTCACCCTTCTCCCCTGGGAGGCCGGGCATGCCCTGATAAAAGCACACGGGATTAGAACGTTGATATAATCTATTAAAAAATACATTCTACCGTTAAAGCCTCACCTGTAATCCGATTGGCCCCTGGGAGCCCTTGAAGCCGCGGACGCCCTCGTCTCCTTTTGGACCGTACATGCCCTGCTGGCCACGGGGGCCAACCAATCCATCGACGCCCTGGTGCACACAGGAGTGACTGTTTATGACTTTTGGCTGAGGATTATATGAGATCGCTGGCAGGAAGCCACGATAGTTAAAAAAAAAAAAAAAAGAAAAAAAAAAGAATGTGTGATGTTTTTACAGGTCTGACTTTCTGCATCCGCGTACAGATGAATCTAAAAAGTAGAGAAATGTGCGACAAACAGGACAGCGGTTCTGTTAAAGTTGTGTGTATTCTCTTTTTATTAATAATCTCCATGCACATTTGATCAACAAACTAAAATATGTTCCGGAAAACACTTTAGGAAACACATTTTGTGCAGCAGCCGTTGATTTTTTTATTGATTATTATTGAATTTTATTATAATGATCTTACTTGCTGAGTTCTGTGACAACATTGATGTGAATCATTTGTCTGTGAGCTAAAATGAGCGCAGAGGGAAGATTAAGGCTGAGTAATTAGCATAATACGCTGCATCTGCTTTGGTTTTGATATGTGAACAAATATTCCTTTTGGGGTGGGGGGGTGGGTGTTACGTGGGGGGGGGGCTCTCTTTCAGTCAGACGTAGCGAGTTCCAAGTGATAGCTCCTCCAAAAAACACGACACCGAACAAAGATAAAGAGAATATAAAGAGAAGAGGAAACCTACTGGAAGTCCTGGTTGACCAACCAGCCCCTGAGTGCCAATGGGGCCTGGGGGGCCCTGTGTGTGTGTGAGGGGGGGAGACATAGAGACTTGATCAGATCTCCTGGATCATGGATTCAGATTCTGTGGATCTTCTGCTCTCTACTCACGGATTCCCCTTTGTCTCCTTTGCTTCCTTTCTGTCCGGGTTCTCCCTGCTCCCCCTGCAAAGGCAAACACAATTTACATTATACACACTGACACACACACACACACACACACACACACACACACACACACACACACACACACACACACACACACACACACACACACACACTCAGACACGTTACCTTATCTCCGTCGTCTCCTGGAAGTCCCACGGGGCCCATAGCCCCCAGTAAACCTGTGGGCCCCTGCTCCCCATCCTGACCCTCTGGTCCCATCGGGCCCTTGTCTCCCTGGAACCAGAAAGTTTTATTTTGTTTATTTTTATAAAAATCTGACAGGAAAACGTCACAAAACAAGTGAACAAAGGAGCGGGATGTGATTTACCGGCTCGCCCTTCTCTCCCATCGGTCCGGCTCCTCCGATCAGCCCCGCCCGACCTGGCTGTCCGATGGCGCCCGCCGGTCCCGGAGGGCCCCTCTCGCCCGTCGACCCCTACCGATGACACACGGTGATCCGTGAACTTCTGGTGCATCAAAGCCTATCAAATAGAACCGTCATAACAAACGACCTGAGGTAACTCACTAGGGCTCCTGGGGATCCAGCAGGTCCGGACCCTCCTTTCAGACCCGGAGGCCCCTGAGGGGTCAAGTGAACGACGCAGGTCAAGTTCATTACGAGTTCAATTAATCAGCAGACTAGTAGTGTGTGTTACCGTGATTCCAGGGGCCCCTCTGCTGCCCCTGAAGCCTTTCAGTCCTGGAGGACCGTTCTTTCCAGAGGTCCCAGGTAAACCCGGATCGCCCTAAAACGAAATTTAAAAAAATGAAAAAGTTCAATCAGAACAGAAATGACAACTCCCCAGGGATGATGGGTGTTCACGTGTGAATGACTCACCTTTCCACCTTCTTTCCCAGCTGCCCCGGGTAAACCGTGTTCACCGGGTCCTCCTGGCGCCCCCGGATGACCACGGTCCCCTGTTGGACCAGGTTCACCTGATTTACCCTGGAACACACACACACACACACACACACACACACACACACACACACACACACACACACACACACACACACACACACACACACACACACACACACACACACACAAATGATTGGATCAAGTGCTCCTACAATCAGAATGCCAAAGCAGGACAAATAGTCGATCACAGAAAAGAGTTCTGTCCATCACTGAGCTCACCTGTGGCCCCACAACCCCCATGGGCCCTGGAGGGCCCGTCTTCCCTTGGAATCCCTGCAGTCACAGAAAAGACAGGAGTTCAGTCTGCGTGTGTGTGTGTGTGTGTGTGTGTGTGTGTGTGTGTGTGTGTGTGTGTGTGTGACTTTGAGTATCACAAACAATTGATATTCATGGCGTCAGAACAAACTCACCGGTTCTCCTCTTTGACCCGGGTGACCTGGAAGTCCATCCTTCCCTGCAGGGCCCTAAAGACACACACACACGTGTAAAATAGGTGGATCTAATGGTGTGTTTGTTTATTTGTGTGTGTGTGTGTGTGTGTGTGTGTGTGTGTGTGTGTGTGTGTGTGTGTGTGTGTGTGTGTGTGTGTGTCTGTGGGCAAAGTTCTTTCGTCACAACTCACAGTCGATCCTTTAGGTCCAGGCTCTCCGTTCCTTCCTTGTGGCCCTTGAGGTCCCTAAATAAATAAAAATAAATAGATAAATAACAATAAACAAACAAACAAACAAATAAATAAATCACAAGAAACCATTCGACTAATCTCTAAAACAAAACTATTTTCTCTTACCCTCTCCCCTGGAGACCCCGTGGCCCCGTCGTGTCCTAAGGCCCCCTGTGAAAGCGTAAAAAGACACCGACTGAAACTTATCTTACAATGGCATTAACTGATTTCGCCCGGCAACAACAATGGCGAGGCATTACGATTGGCTGAGAGTCGGCTCACCTTTTCTCCTGGTTTCCCCGTGGGCCCTTTGGCCCCCCTGGCGCCCCGTGCACCCTGTCATAGAGGAGACATTAGCGAGACCAAATCCGGAGCAGACGTGAACTCCTACTGACCTGAGACGGGGGCGTGGGGGGGTCAGTTAGTTGTGACTCGCTGTACAGAGAACTTTCAGGGGTCTTATTAGATTTATATAAATAAACAGAGAAAAATGAGGTCTGAAATAACGGCGCTGTAAACACATCACTGATGTATTATCACCTCTTACCGGGACACTCTGTTTTCTATTAAGACGTGATGTATGAGGTACTTATCCGCAGACGGTCTGTTACCCACAATGGATGATGGCTGGCACGCCCCCAGTTTGACAAGTATCTCTAGGACAGTAAGCGCTGCTTAATGCCCTTCACCCACCTGAACGATCTGAACACATTTCCCCCGCTTTGTCTCCGTTTCAGATGATAAACCCCGGCCGTCCTCTCTACCTCCTGCCCCCTTCATCCTCCTTTTGATGCAATGCAGAACCTGCCGGCGTGTTGCTCAGAGAAACCCCTGAATCATCTGATCCATCGTTTAAACTATTGATTACAGCATTTATGTGTTAATGTGAAGCAGCTCAGTCCCACACTCAACAGCTAGAAGGATAATGCTGACTAATTCATTCCAGTTACCCTCTAGAGCAGGGGTGTCAAAGTCATTTTAACTCTGAATTTATTACTTATTCAAGTTACAAACATTACAGTTATGCAGAAAAAATATGTTTGTTTGTTTCTCTGTTATAATATAAATCCTTTTAATTTGTCAGGTTATTAAACCCACAAAACTCCATCAATCAAGGATCAAACTATCCAAGAGAATAAAGAAAAATAACATCAAACACAAGTTAAGACATTAACTTTGTTCAAAAGTTAAAATGGGCTTGATTACCGCATTGTGGGAAATGTAGTTTTTGGTCAAAGCACACTTTTTACCTATTTATTTTTAGACATTCTGACCTTTTATGCTCTCGCGGGCCACATAAAATGATGTGGAGGGCCACATTTGGCCCCCGGGCCTTGAGTTTGACACATGTGCTGTACAAGCAGCATTTCACTTCCTGTACTGTTCGTTATGCACAGAATGAGGGGACGCTTTGAGACGCAGCACTCACGTTTGCACCCCTCTGGCCCGTACTTCCTGGTTGCCCAGCAGGACCCTGGGTGACACCATGAGAAAGGGAACATTAACAGAACGCCTGATCCTCTCATTATTTATGATGTTATTATTATTTTAAAGCTTCTGCTCACTTTCTTCCCTTTCTCTCCTGCAGGTCCTAATGCACCAGGAAACCCGTCAGAACCCTGAGGAGGAAGGACGAACACATTTGTGTGTATAAATGACATTTTCTGTATCTGTGACACATTTACATCGATTCATTCATTCACTGGTGAGCTCACCTTCGGCCCCTGTCGTCCTGGATACCCTGGCAGCCCAGGAACTCCCAGCTTCCCCTGGAAGGAGAGATGAGATGAGACTTAAACATTTGTCTTGTATCGCTGCAGATTAGCATCCTACTATCTAGCATGCTACACGCTAACTTCCCTGCATACCTTCTCTCCTGAAGTCCCAGGAGCGCCAGACTCTCCCAGAGGACCCGTCTGACCTTTGGGTCCCTCAGGCCCGTCTTCTCCTCGACCGCCCGGAGCTCCGTTATCTCCGAAGTCTCCCTTCGCTCCCATCTCTCCTTTAGCCCCCGGGAAACCATCCTCTCCCTGCGGACACAAAGAAACGGATGAGCGAGAGAGAAAACCCAGTTTAACAGACAGCTTACAGCCACGAGCGGCAGTGAAGGCAGCAAGCAGACTGCAGGAGATCTTTGACTCGCCGTGACTCACCTTTTCACCTTTGCTTCCCTTTAAACCCCTGATTCCATCAGCTCCCTGTCAACACAGGATGTAATATTCATGACATCATGACGCGCGAGCATTAAACTGACTGCTAGCAGCTTAATAATTCGATTAGAAGACGGCCGGGGGGCGATGTCCTTGAAGAACTAAACAAACAACAGCCTCATTATTATTTTCAGATGGAAAAACATGCTGTTCTGTAAATTTATTGAATGGAATTTGCTAAAACAACACAAGACTGGGAAATTTATCTCACATATTTGCGTTTTCTACCTTAACTCCTCGTTGTCCAGGGTATCCTATGGGCCCTTGCACTCCTGGGGGACCCTAGAAATAACCACGCATATTTTAAAGGAGCAGTTAGTGGGTTGTTCAGATGTCTGTTGAACACGATGGCAGCTTTTTCTAGCCAAAAGCGTACAAATAGTGGAAAGCAGCTAAATTTGGCATCGCCGTCCTGATCTGGGGCGTCTCCAAAATAGTTCCCTCATCATCAGAAGCTTGATGGTTGGTTGCAATCAAGCAAACCCCCCCAATTTATTTAAAACTATTCCTTACTACCTTCCAGCTAGCTGTAGAAACAGTGACGTAGAATAAATTTACTGTCTGCATGCATCCCACACACCTACCGGCAGTCCTTTTTCACCCGGTGTTCCTTCTCTTCCAGGGTGACCCTAGGAAAAAGAGGAACTGTTAGGTGGGTGGTTCGGATGTCAAGGTCATGTTACATGTGACACAAACATGCTTAAACATACCGGAGGACCATCGTTTCCAGCTAAGCCCTGCATCCCTTTCTTCCCTTGAGGCCCCTGGGAGACAAAGGTCAGCCCGTCAATCACACACGCCTCTAATTAAAGTCAAAAACCTCTCAATTACGACTGTCTTACTTTCTCTCCCGGCAGCCCGACCAACCCCTGAGGACCAGGAAACCCCTGCAGGAGAGACGGAGAACTATTTCATCAAGTGCGGTTATTCGTTTATGTGTCTGTCTGTCCCGTTCGTACCAGGATTCCAGGGTTGCCTTGCTGTCCAGGAGCTCCGATGTCTCCTAGGGGTCCCTGTCACAAACAGGAAGTGACGTCACGGGGAAGTACATGATTATCGCTCTGTGTCTTCTATAATTATTAATACTCACAATGTTTCCCTTTGAGCCTTGAACCCCGTCGATTCCTCGAATGCCCTGAGAGAACGGAACAGGAGAGAGTCAAGGCTGTGGATAACTGGAATAGAACCAGGATCAGGATCAGGATCAGGATCAGGACCAGGATCAGGATCAGGATCAGAATCAGAATCAGGATCAGGGCAGTCCAGGGAATTGAACCGACACAAACTCACTGATTTAATATTTGTGCCACGACTGCCAAAAGAAGTCACTGAGGCAGAGCCGCGTACGCTGCATAATAATTCCTGAATGTGGAGTTTATTTATTGTTTGTCGTGAATTCTAAATTTCATTTTGCTTTTCCTATCTGATTTAATAAAAGGATGCTTTGCCCACTTCACTCCTATCTTGGATTTTTTTTAATTTTCTCGTTATCGGAGCCTCTCCAGATTAAAAGTAAATAAAACCCTGAAAATGATGAGACGTTGTTTTTAATTTGGACTCCGTCGCGTCTTTGCTCGGAACGTTTAAAAGCTGAATCTGTCAGGTGTCTACAGGCGCCAACTTGTGTTCTTACAAGTTTCTGTAAAGCTTTAGAGGATTATCATCACCTGGATAGAGGAGAATCTAAACAAGCAAACTGTCAGTCGTGTGAAAACCAGAACCAGAGGCTCTCGTTTGAGAACTACGTGTAAAGGATTGATGAACTTGAGGCCACTTACAGGCTGGCCTGGGGGACCGGGACGACCTCTGGGACCACTGAGACCTCGGGAACCCTGGAATACACATCACAGTTACACGTAAGGACACAGAACGACAGCCGGTGAGAGCGTGTGCCTGTATATGACTATATATGTGACTGTTAGATCTTATGAGTGAGGAATCTTCTGGAAAATGTGTTTGATTGTTTTTGCGTTTGAAGAAATGAGTTGTTCAAGGGTGGAGATGCAGTTTAAAGGTTCTGAAGATCTGTACACAAGTGTATTTTGCATGTATTTTATTCTACATGTGTGTGTTAACACTTACAGCATCGCCCGGCTGTCCTCTCGGCCCCTGAGGCCCCTCAGAGCCCTGTGAGAACACCAGCAGTCATACATCATATACATACCACAACACAAGGCTGCATGAACATGAAATATCTGCAGACGCGGTGACCTCCCACCTTGTCTCCTCGCTCCCCAGAAGGACCCGAAGGGCCCGGCTTTCCCCTGTCCCCCTGAGGGACACCAATTTGAATAATGAATTCCCTTCTGAACACCAATCATCGGGGACTCCCCCCTCGACAGATAACTCACTTTATGTCCTTTGTTTCCAGGGAGACCTGGCAAGCCGTCAAAGCCTCGATCCCCCTGAGGACAAAAGGGACAAACGAGGTGATGATTTGAGAAGAGATGGGAGACGGCAGGTGAAATGTGTGACGTGGGGTGGGGGGGGGGTCAGGTCTTTACTTTTGCTCCAGTCTCTCCTAGCGCCCCTCGGCCCCCGTCTGCACCCGATCGCCCCTAAACGACACAAACAAGCACAAACAAGTCAGACGTGGTAACTTTCAGTAACAGGTGACTTTTATTTTGAAAGGACTGCCGTATTAACTTACCCTTTTCCCAGCTCGGCCGTTCTGACCCGGGATGCCCTGGATCCCCGGAGGACCCTGGGTAAAAACAGGTGGGAAGTTGAGCCGCTCCTACGGGGTGAATTTACAAACGTGTTACCATGACAACCGATGGACTCACCATTGGTCCCATCTCTCCATTGCTCCCCTTCAAACCAGTAGGACCAGGTAGACCCTGGAAAGGAAAAGCTGACACCACTGACTCGTCCAAACAGGTCTCCTCTGGGACTCGCTGCTCACTTCTGTGTTCATCTTGGGAAAAAGTTCCTAACCCTACATTTCAATCACTTTGTCTAACAGGAAATACTCAGGACCCCCCACTGTGGATGCCCTGAACTGATTGCTTTTCTTTTCAAACACTGATGTGGTCTCACTCACTAGAGGTCCAGGTCGTCCCCTGAGGCCCAGCGGGCCTGGAGGTCCCTTCATAGACATCTGGAGGAAGGAGGAGGAGGACAGAGACACACAAACCTCAGTTGTTCTGCATCTCCGCTGCGTGTGGGCGTGTCTAAATGGTGTGGGCGTGTCTAAATGGTGATGGTCATTGTCTTACGTCGGCATACCTTGGTTTGCTGGAGGATGGCCTGAGCCTGAGCTTCCTGCGCGGAAACCACAGTTCCTGTCTTTGGATCACTGCCCGCCTGGAACTGTACACACACGCACGCACGCACACTCAATACTCCACCTCGTGGACAATATGCATCACTGCCACAATGTAGATGCGCCTCTGCTTACGTTGTTCTCGATTATACTTTGGTTCTCAAAAAAAAAACCATAAACTAGTAAACCGTTAAAAATAATATTACAAATTATTTACAAATAATGTTATAAATGAAAATAAAAGCATGTAATACCCTGTCGTTCGCCCGTAGCAACCCCCATGACCCACAATATGGAACAAGTGGTTAACGACGAGACTTCGACATACAAGATGGCAACGTTTTGTCTGTACTATATCAAAAAATTTTATTTAGTTGTTTGTTAGCTTAAAATAGATTTCTATTAACCAAATATTATTGAAAATGTATTCATTAATAAAGTTCAGTACAGAACGTTATTTTCGCTTTAGCCGTGAGACAAGTTAATTCGACTTGAGTCGGTTTTTTTTTTTTACTTGCGTCTCCGCATCTCCGCGTCTCCTGGAAATGATTGACGACGTAAGCCGAGGTTTAACCTGTGCTGTCACAGATATTAACAGATATTAAAATAAAGTCTGAGGCTGATACTTTTCAAAATAAAGGTCTTTTATCAGTTCTGATGAGTTCAGTTAGATGAGGCGATGGTACGGCTTGCACAGACACACGCGTTTCTGCAACAATTCTTAGCAAGCCCATTTCTCAGTTACGGCATTCATCTATTTGCCCCGGGGCTCAGTGGGGGGGGGGGGATAATGGGACCATATAACTGCCATAGCAACATCACAGCAGCTCATAAGGCCACACACACACACACACACACACACACACAAGTATCTTCATGTTACCGGTAGGAGCATGACGTTTCCAGGGGGACCTGGTATCCCGTCGGCTCCATTCAGGCCCGGTCTCCCCGGGGGGCCCTGAGAGGAGACAGAGGAGGACAGTTAGGGAGAGTCCACACGTGTGTGGGGGGGCTCAGTTACGGAGGGCGATCTTCACCGGCTCCCCAGGGTCTCCTCGAGGTCCTACTGGTCCTGTGATTCCAGGAGATCCTCTCTCCCCCTGCACACACACACACACACACACACACACACACACACACACACACACACACACACACACATACGTCATCAAACCCTTCCATCGCTATGTTACACCGCCGTGTCTAAAATGTGTTTGAAGCTGGGAGGGGTAAGTTTCTGACCTCTGGTCCGGGGGGGCCGTACGGTCCTGTGATCTGTGTTCCCTGCAGAGATTTAGCAAAAGTGAACCTTTCCGGTGAGGTTTTGGAACCGTCCCACACAAAGAACCAGAGACACATTAATGTTCAAGAGTTTAACAGACAAATAAGAAATGTGTATGAGTGGAACTTTGCTGATTTGACAAGGAGGAAGGTTCATCCGTTCCCGTTATCATTCTGCTACGGGGGAGAAACCGATATGGACTGTTTGTATAATTTATCTCTTAACCAATCACAAACTGGGCAGCACAAAGCCCTGAATGCAAAACAGTGTTGGGAGAAAGTTGTTTAAGTCAAAGTTTGCACACGGGCATCCAAATGGAAAAATCAGCGACGCAGAAAGGGCGGTAGTTTAGATCCTGCGTTCACACTGGTGGCATAAAATGTCATGTTCATTTGAAAAAATGGTTGGGTCTGAAAATAAATCCTTTTCTCAGGTCATGCACAAGCCAGTACAGATAGTAGATGGATAAAATATTTGATGATTTAAAAAGTAATCGTCGATGGGATGCCATTCTTTTGACACCTGATAGCGTAGGTTTCACATTCAGGATCCATATCAGGAGCGTGTACGGTCATGTTGACGTGTGTTTTTCTTACCGCGCCCAACTGAGCCGGCTCTCCTTTCTGCCCTTTCTCCGGTAGATCCTGATGAAGGATGAAGACATGACGACGTGAACATCGTTAAAGCATCGGAGCAGAAGAAGAGCAGCTTCGTGTACATACCTCTGCGTTCAGGGAGAGATCCCCTTCTCTCTCCGCCGGCCCGTAACGGTCGTACTCGTCTTCGTATTCGTACTCGTTCACGTGGATGTAGTCGGTCGTGTTGTCGTAGTCATCGTACTCTATGATCTGTCCAACAAACACAAACAGGAAGTGAAAAAAAAAACAACACATGAAGGGAAGCAGGAGGGTCTCTTTTTTGCCGCCGAAACCTAACCTCATATCCAGTCATGTTAGGACCTGCAGTCCCCGTGGCAACGGAGAGGTCATCGTAGAGGTCGCTGTAGTCAAACTCCTCGAACTCCTCGATCACACGTTTCTTAGGTGGTTTCTCCTCCTGAGGTTCATGACAGAATGAAAGCTGATCAATACAAGGAACAGAAAGGGAACCTTTAAGACACAAATGGCGTCCGTTTGGATTTAGATCCACATCCTCTGGTCGTCCCGTCTGGATCAGAGCTCCACAGTCTCCACACTGTTCAGGGCGCCTTTAGTGTGGCCTGTTTAGGCATGACAGCCTCATTACAGCGTCATTAGAGGAGGCAGGCATGTCTAAACTCCATGTTTACCTTCAGCTTACTGCTGATTGCAATTTCCGTGGTGCTACAACAAGAAATGTAACCGCAACAAGGATGAAATAGTCAAATCTCCCTCCACAGGTGCCTCTCAGTGAAGAAAGACAAGGACAAGAGAAAAATGTTCAATTCCAGGAATTGCATACGCAAGTTTTTGCAAAAAAAAAAATTGTGAACAATTTCAGAATTTGAGAAGAACCCCACTCAAAAAACGAACCTAAGTTCAATTTGTAACCATGGAAACAGAGAAATAAAACAGATAAAACCCCTAAGAAAACAAAAAAAAAAAGGCAGCATGTCAGTTCTTGGCTGCCGTGCAGAGAAAGTTTCCTGAAAAAATATAAAACTGTGTTTCGAGTTATGTTCCGGAAAAGAGACGCGACTGACAGACAGATGGAAGTCGTTCCGATATATCCCCCCACCCCACCCCACTTCGTTTGTGGCGACGGATAATAAACCGGGAAGCCTGCAGAGTTTTTTCGAGCTCCAAGCCAGATAATAAATCAAACAACAGCGGCTGACAAGGATTTGAAAGTTTTCCAAAGAGTGTGGAGCATTGGCACGGAGAACCTGGAACCATTCAATACAGTGTGTTTAATGTAATTGGATAAAAGGATTGAGAAAAAACAATACCAGAAGTTGATAGCTTTGTGGAAAGAAGTAGATTTTTATCATTCATGACTTTATTTTGAAACACAAGTGGCTTTCTGATATCTAAAATACTACAATTTACAATGGAAATAAATCCATTATGTTTCCTTCATGTCACCCAGAGGAGCAGGTCGTGTAAATATATGACTGACATGAATAAAACCTTTCCAAAACATTTTTCCTCTCAGAAATGAAACCCTGGCTCTCTTTTACTTTCAGAATAAAAGTCTCCATCTGACAGACTTCACCCTAGCCCTCATAGCCTTGCTTCCTGGTTACAGACGGAGCCTCACCTCCTCTGCCTCAGTCAGGATGCTGTTGTAGGGCAAAGGTGCGTCGCAGTCTGGGATGTAGTCCTCACAGTACGTCTCAGCCGCTCTGGGGTCGTCGACGATCAGCAGCTGCTGGATCTCCCCCTGCGCCACAATAACACAATCACACAAACCTGACACACTCCAGATCCCTGCTGTACAATATGGTACTGTTTAAATTGATGACATCATAAACACGTGTCTCCCATTTCTTTATCTTTGCCTGTGTGTGTGTTCATGTATTCCGATCAAAGCGACTTCGCAGGCTGTTTTAATCAATGCTGGACTCAATTGTTAACAGAGCATAAACATAAAAATTTGATGTTTTCCTCTCCATGCATGCCGGGGTGTCAGTCAGACATGGAGCTCTGATAACAAAGGTCAAAGTTCACACATCTCTGTTAAAATGATCTCACACTGCCTGGGGCACAATAGGAACATAACTCAGGCACAAAACTCAAACACATATTTTTAAAAAGGTATTAATAGTATTTATGAAGTGAATAAACAGAAATAATGCATGTAATTGGCTAATTATTATTAATCTAATTATCCTTTGTCATAGTTTTTTATCTGCAAGTACATTCAAATCCTTTACAGCTTTGCATGTGAGGTCAGCTCAGGGCAGTGGGGAAATGCAGTACACCCTGACGGCCACCAGAGGGCAGTGTGGAGGAGTTTTAATCTGACCCATTTATAGGGGAAATAAAACAAGGAGGAACAAACAAAATGATCTAATTCTTTTTTCTTTTTTTAAAATCTTTGCCAAGTCTCCTACCCACCAAAGTAAAATAACCCCAACAGGCTGGACGGTGTGGAGGCGATGCTACCGGAGACATTCACCTGCCATTGCTTGACACCTGCCCATTAACACACCTGGAAGCCACACACACACACACACACACACACACACACACAGACCCACCTCAAACACACCCTCGTCCAGCAGCCGCGTTCCGAACACGGTGACCCCCTCGGTGCTGACGCGGGGGTCGTCGCCCCTGAGCAGGTCCAGAGTGTCCAGTTTGACGCAGTCCAGGTAGAGCGTGACAGACCGGCCCTCTACGCTGAAGGCAATCCTGTGCCACCTGGAGTGGGGGGGAGAGGAACTTTTTCCTTTTCTGGGACACCTTTTGTGTTTGTGTGGCTTCAGTTTTTAAATGTGTGCAGTTACCCACTTGCCATCTGCCATGTTGATCTTTCTAAAGGTGGGGTACAGTTCTGGAGGGGGTTGACCCTCGTGATCCTCATAGAGGAAGACGGGAGAACGGCCGACCTCCAGACCCAGCTGCTGTGTGCCCTGAGACATGTGGGGGGGGGGGACTCTAACACTTATTTGGCACTGAATAAACTCCGTTAAGTCCTATTAATCATATCGTCCTCATTCCACATGACATGATCTGGTTATGATGCGTACCTGAGAGTCGTACAGCGAGAGGAGAAACACCTGTGAGCCTTTCACAGCTCTGACCGTTGTCATCACAGAAAAATTCATCGGGAACGGCAAATCTGATGGGGGAGGATACAAACCGAATTTATGAAAACCTATTTATTTTAATTTTCTCTTAAAAGGAGCTGATTGTGTTAAAGCTCACAGGGAAAGAGCTGCTTGGTGGGCGCGCTCAGCTGAATCTTCCTGTCGATCTTAAACGCCAGGTCCGCCTCCTCCCGCCCCTCCCTGCTGGTGCAGAGCCCCGCCTCTAACGACACGCCCTCCATGTCCTCTGACAGCTCCAGGACCTTCAGGACATCGATGGGATCAGCTGCAGAGAAACACAACCGACAGCGCCATTGAGACGATTATTGGTGATCGACTGATCCGGTCTTATTCGGGTGGTTCCCTCAAATAAGAACGGTTTCTCTGCACAGCAGCAAAAACTTCATGCACAGCAACAACAAAGAGAAGATGAAGTAATTAACTTCTAACTAACAAGGATTTTTTTCTCTGCTACTTTTTAATTCGTATAAATCATATGCGTCAAACTCAAGGCCCCGGGGGCCAAATGTGGCCCGCCACATCATTTTATGTGGCCCGTGAGAGCATAAAAGGTCAGAGTCTAAAAATAGATTTAAAAAAGTGTGCTCTAAACAAAAACTACATTTCCCACAATGCAGTAAATAAGCCCACTTTAACTCTGACAAAAACATTTTGAACAAAGTTAATGTCCTAACTTGTGTTTGATGTTACTTTTCTTCATTCACTTGAACAGTTTGATTATTGATTGATAGAGTTCTGTGGGTTTAATAACCTGACAAATTAAAAGGATTTATGTTATAACAGAAAAACATGACAACTGTAATGTTTGCAACTTGAATAAGTAACAAATTCTTATTTTATTATTTAACATTAAGGAGTAGTTACATTAATTTTTTTCATTAGTTACATTTGGCCCTTTGATGACAGCCGTTACGCTGATGTGGCCCTCGTTGGAAATGAGTTTGACACCCCTAGTATAAATAAACTGAACGTCTGTTTTGTTCACACATCGATCAAAATGTCTTTATGTGACGATACCTTTGAGATACGGGTGCGATGTCAGCCCTATAATTACACTAAGCTGTAAACAAACTAATGAAATACTTTATCAGACAGATTATTCTCTCCCTGTCTGCCTCTCATTCTTTCTCCCTGTGGTTTATCTCCTTATTACTGAGGCCGGTCTCAGCCTGGATCCCACAACAAAGACTAAAACCTGAGTGTAATAAAGAGGAAATGTGGCCTAGTGATGATTCATTCTGCACAAACGCACAACAGCAAAAAGTAACACAACCATTTGTGAATCTAAACATGCAGCTGGAGTCGTCACGTCAGCAGAGACTCGCTTTATATACACACTACCTGTGGGATCAGGAAAAGATGGGATGGAAAGATGAGACTGGAGAAAAGGGGGGGGGGGGCGTGTTAACCCTGCTGAAGGTGGAAGGAGAAAAAAGGGGGAGGAGAAAGGAAATAAAAAGGTGAGCGAAGGGGAGGGGAGGGCAAGCCTCTACTGGTGTGGCTTCTTTTCACAAGTTCTTCTGGAGCTTACGTAAACCCTCCATGTGCCACACACACACACACACACACACACACACACACACACACACACACACCAGTTGGATCTGTCGGCCAGCTGTCCCGCGGGCATCCTGTCATCTTTCATGTGGGGGGCACATGTTATTCATTCAGCAGCTAATTATGCTGAATGAATAACGTTGCGCTGGTATTTGTGGCTTTGGGGGTTTAGAATCTGATGTTAAGGAGTTTTATTATCAGTGACTTCGCTGTTGATGATGTCATGATGGACACACACTCCTGTCGATGATGTCTCTGACTTTAATGTATGTGTTTTGTCTGTTCACGAGATCTAATCATTTATTTGTACATTATTTGTCAATAATGCAAGGAAATAACAGCTATTAAATCCACGTACGCCTGGAATACACCGGGGTTTTTCCTGTCTGCTCAAAGTTAGCTCCATTAGCTGCTCAGAATTTCTTAAAGCAATATTTGGGCTGCTGGTGATCACTCATGTCAAGCCGAGGTCAGCTAACATCGCTTCTGACACCTGATGAAGTTTTCAGCCATACATACCAGGAGACTGAGCAGCGCTGACACCTGAATGCATCGCGGACAAGACGAGACACGGAAAACTTTCTCCTCACTCACTCTCCATGCTCTTAAACACAACCCTACTGTTGATATGACACACACACACACACACACACACACACACACACACACACACACACACACACACACACACACACACACACACACACACACACAAAGCAGTGTATACATTGTGCTGTGCATTTACACTCAGGTGTCCATCAGGTGCAGTCGTTATCCTGAGGCTCTGAAATGTGTGTGTGTGTGTGTGTGTGTGTGTGTGTGTGTGTGTGTGTGTGTGTGTGTGTGTGTGTGTGTGTGGAGGGGGGGAGGGTCACGCGTGATCAACATGCACACACATGTAGAGCGTTTCATTGGAAGCTTCAGACGAAATACACCGATTTGCACTTTGAACAGCAAAATACACAACAAGCGTTAACAATTCAAGATTTAGCTCGCCGCCTGTTAGCGGCTCGCTAACACCGACCACATACTCCCCCTTTATTTTATAATGCCAATTACATTATAAACTAATAAATCATTCATCATTAATGATAAGATAAAAATCTGACTTTATTTATTTATGAACGTTACAAATTCACAAAACCTATTCACCGAGTTTCTGACATCAGAACCTTTTCCTCAGTCGCTGTTTGTTGCACAGCCAGCTAGCGCCGACGGGACACTTTGCTAGGAGGAAGCTTTCTTTTTTCAAGCGGCACAATTTCACACCGTGTTGCATTTTAACTACATAACACTGGGCAGTATTTTGCATCGTTCCTTCTTACTTTCTTGTCTATAGTTTTCCCGCTTCTTCTTTTGGGGCACGACAGTTTTCCTAAACTACCTGTGAAGTGCGCCCTCTAGTGGTAGGAAAGTTCAGCATTCAGGAGAAATGCTGAACTTAATTGTTTGAGTGATTCAGTAATAGTTCTCGATATACTTTGACATGTCACAAACAACTACATGCATCTTTCACTTTCCTGCACGTATTGATGCAGAATCAGACCAACCATCTGAACACAATGAACTTTACTGGACCCCAACCCCGCTTGTGGACATGGTGTGTGCCTCATTTTGTCGCATCTGGGTCTGATTTACTCATTTGATTCTGAATTTTTTACAATATCCTGACACTCGGGGCAACCAGCTGGACTTCTGCTGGTGCTCCGGATCAGGCCTGTTAGTTGACCGCGTTCAGAGAACTAAAACGTGAGGCAGTGCGATGGAAGTGGAGGTCACCGTTGGTTATCGGAGATCTCTCTCTCTCTGGAGCAGCCAACACTTAGACAGGGAGAAAGAAAAACACCACACCGGGGTTCGAATCCCCCCACAGATGTCTCGCCCCCAGGTTCTTACAGCCCTTTACTTCTTCTACTCGCTCTTTCGGCTTTTTTTATTTTCAACTTGTGCTCCCTCCAACATCTGATGCTGCTCTCCGAGTCGAACCAGACGCAAGATAAAAGGAGGCAGATGGAGACCAGAGGGGAAGACGTGAATAAGAGGAAAGGACGGGATGGACGGGCCATGTGTTTTCTTTCCTCCCAGTTCAGCTGGCTCTGACAGCAACAACACAACAGACAACAAGTCTGTGCCTCCAGTTTACACACAAACATGTACACAAACACTCGTGGGTTGACTCGACGGCACTCTATTCAGCTCCTGTCAGGAATCCGAGGCTCTCAAGTAGAAATCATTTATCATCTCAAGACTTCAACATCGTCTTTTTGATTCGGTGGAACAACAAAGGCTTTCGAACGGATTCATTCCGACACGGAAAGCGATCCTCTCAAACACAGATCAGAGGCTGCATCAATATTTGTCAGTCGCGGGGCTTCTTGGACAGTCACAGTGTTTTTTGTGGCTTGGAGCTTTATTTCTGCACATACTGTGACTTTTATATTGAAGAACAAAGACAGATTCTTTTCAAACACAGACAAATTTATGGCAGACAGACCTTCAATGCCAGAGAGCAAAGCATACTATAAAATGATATACGATAAACCATAAGGATTACATTTGCTTTAGGCGCATTTGTGAGCATTTTCTGGGGGGTTTTAAACAGGACTGAGTCTTTATGGGGCAACAAGGAATAAACCAAACAAGCCAATCGAGAATTGACAGTGCCTGTTATAGATGAGAAATAAATCCCTCCTCCAGGCCTCCCACCAGATCCAGAACATGTTGTCTGACCACAGCTCCATTTGGGAGATATATGTGAGTCCTGAGTTTCCCAAGCTTGATAAATTCTCTTTTTTTAATGACAAAATAGCCATCAAGAATCAACCAGAGAAGTAACCGTTTAGTCTTCTATGGTAACACGCTTTGAGCTACCGGGTTAGCTGTCAATCAATGTTGTTGGTGCAATCGATCTTCCTCAAAGTCTTCTTAAGATGAGGAATCCTAGGCTATAGTTTCTCAGCCATTCTGGGACAATTAGCTTGTAGCATTAGCAAAATGTCCACATTAACTTATGAAAGACTAATTTGTGCATTGGATCATTTGATTTATTGATTGTTGCCAGGATGTTAATGTAGACTGAAATGTCTTTCCTATAACCTGTCTTAGAGGTTCTTTAAGGAACCTTATAATCAATTTCAAAATAAAAGTCAATGCTGTAAAAATTCTTTACAGATTAATTAAAAAGCAACATTACCAGTAATAAAAAGAAGCATGAGCAAGACGGTTCCTTGTGCATCCAAGGAATCACCTTTAAACACAAGCAACCCATCTAAAATCTATATACTACATATACTACTCCTCTTTTAACTGATGTTTTTGTGTTTTTTATATATTAATTAGCTTATATTACCCTTCATAAATTAATTAGGGTTTCTGATTTCCAGGAAAAGGTAGACAGAGAGCAGAACCAACTGTATTTGGTTGAAACCAGGAAAGATCTGCCTTCAATTACAGCAGACACTATAATTAGATGGGGAAAAAAAGCCCAAAAACAAATGGTACCAACCCCACAAGTGTTTCATCGGACAAAACAAGTTAAAGAGCTGCAGGCCTACGAGCAGCTTTGATACTGTACTTAGTCACGACAGCGATTCAAGCTGAATGCCATCATCACCATGCTAACGTGCTAACAAACATGATGTTTCAATAGTTTGCCATCAGGTGCCATTAAGATAATGGAGAAGAAGACGAGGTAGAAACGAGTTACTGTAACTTAAAAAGCTCTGATCAAACAATGAAGAAAACGTGACTGCAATGAAGCACTGGTGTTAATTTAATTTCCTCTTAATTACAATACCACAGTTGTTTTTCCTTCCTATTTCCAGTAAAAGCTTTAAGGGATGTTTCATATGTGCTGGGATTAATTTACAGTCACATTTTGGTTTTATTCATTCGCTCATTTTCACATGTGTATAATTATTTTTTCTAAGTGCCACAACATCAGTGTAGTTGTAGTTTTCCTACGTTTGCTATTTGATATGTAGCGCCACAAAAAAAGCACATCTGTAATAACGGAAATGAGTTGGATTTTGCAGGTATTTGGACATAAAAGCATTCAAAACTGCATCCAAAATGTGTAAAACTGAAATATAAAGACAAAGCAATAATGTGAAAATGAGCAGCATTCATAAAGACAATTTGTGTTGATGCCAAATCTCTCACATTGACATACATCCAAACCTCAAGGTGCTGCAAGACAAATTAGGAGGTTGACTTAAGAGCTTAAGACAATTCCTGTCTGCAGAAATTTGAAAGGTAATCCCTCCAAACGCTGTGAATGTGTTCAAGTCCAAAACAACGAGAAACCCACAGAATGACGGATCGTCTCCAGTTTCTCCTGCAGGAATTTTTTTCACGTGACTGTTTAGTCATGACTATTAAGTGACTCCCGACATCATGTTTACGTTAAATAAGTAAAACTGGAGAACCGCTGCACGGCTTACTTCCCATTTACTTCATTGCAGATGCAAAACAAAGTCGTCAGGAAGTTGTTCTGACCTGAAAAATCTAATTAATCCATCTTTGCACAAGCTGTTGCTGACAGGGGCCACCGCCATCAATCACAGAGCACAAACCTTTCCATATCCAGTGTCTGAGCAGGACGGGCAGAAAAGAGGATTTACCCCGAAGCACAACCTGACAGAAAATAACAGACCTACACACCAGACTCTTCCTGTCATCTGCACTTTATTTTACTTTTATTTTTTCCTCTTACATACAAGTGTTTTCAAGACGTAAGCACATCTGACATCCAATTTCTGTTGCTGTTTTTCAAATTTCTTGTCTTTTTGTTCTATTTTCTCTTCACAGAATATTGACTTTAGATTTTTTTCAAGTCTAAAATTATTAGTGACAAAAGATGAAAATCCAAACTGGGGAGAAAAATGTTGCAAAACTGCAAATTCCAGACATCAGCAACTTGGTTTGGCTTCATCAAGCTACAATCTAGACAAAACTTGAATTAAGCACCAAAAAAATTAATGATTATCAGTTATTTTAGTGGGACTTGGTGCTGCTAAGAGCAGATTTCCGCCCCACATCACACATAAAACCAAACTTCTGGTTATTTCCTATTGGTTGCGTCGCTGCAGGTGTTTCCTATCATCTGTCAAACCAAAAACACCTGCTGTAAAATCCCTGACTGGACTTGTTTCCTCAAATTCATTTCATGCACTGAAGCAATGAACAAGACTTTTTTAATGGGGAGGGGGGGGGTCTGATTTCATTCTGGTGGAAAAATTAGTTCAGGATAGAAATACAGAATACTTTGAATACTTCAAAAGCAATAAACGCCACACCTGAAGGCAGAGGTTACGTATGAACAATGAATTAGGTAAGAGAACTGAAACACCTGAGGCCAGACCATAATATGTTTGACCGTAACCTGACCACATTACTCTGAAAGCTGTGATCATAATTCACGCTGAGCCGCTGACAGCCAGGTGTTTAAGCTTTTTAAACAAACTAATAAATCAACAATCAATCATGACGTGAAATGGTTTTTTTTAATCAAGTGTGGACGAGAGAGTTCCTCTAGCAGCAGAAAAAAAACCAACATGAGAGGAAATCACAAGCGTTATTTTATTATTCCTGCACACGTGCGAGGTTTCTCGTTACCGCCAGTGTTATTTACAATTAAACTCGTATTTACGAGGACTCCGCCTCCGATCACCAGGTGTGTGAGACGCTACAGGGTCCGCTTTGACCCCACGTGACCCCACAGGTCCAGAGATCACATCAGTCCCTTTGGTAATGACCTTCACCATCAGAGTGATCAGAATGCAAGTTATTACATTTATATAGCAGGACAATAACACTGTTATGACTTTACAACTTTATTTGGTGTCTCCAACATCCAACTTCTGAATATATAATTGATGCATGAACTCATAAACCACATCAATTAGCTGGTAGGGAGTGGTTTTTTGTTCTTTAGTGTGAAGTCAGGTAGGTAATAATGGTAATAATGGTAATTAGGCTATCAGGACATAACACAGACACTTCAGGGTTGTCTCAGCATCATCTCAGAAAGAGCAGGTGGAGGCAACAAGGAGGCATTTCTGCTAATCCATCGCTTCTGTCTTTGATTTTTCTATATAAGAGGAATTAATTCAGAATTGCTCGTAACGCAGGCCTGCAGGGCAGAAAGAAATCAAAGGAAACTGATGTGATTCTGCAGAAGTGTAGAATCAGTCGCGAAGCATGAAAGTCGGAAGTTTATCTCAACATTTTCCGTGCAGCAACCCCTCGTCATCCAGGAAGTCACATGACAATTTGTCCATTTTACACTTTGGTTTCTGAACATCGTGCGAGTTATAACATGTTAATGAGGTGTCGGGAGTCAGGCTGGCTTCCCACCCTTTTCATTCTCTATGTCAAACTGGTGATTTCCACCTGATTGGCATCAATTTTCACCTCAGAAATACAATAAAATCATAAAAAACAGATGCAGTTTGGTTCTTCAACAGTGAGGAAGTTGAGTTTGCTTCCTTACAAGGACAGTGTTTCGGAATTTTCTGCAGCTTTTATGGTTTATCTTTCCAACTTTAGATGCTAACACACACAGCCCGTCATAGCATTGATGCCTATCCTGATGAAAATGCGACCACCTGTCCTCCAGTGCAGCTCCAGGGCCTGAACCCAAAAACCAAGGCTGGATTCACATTATAACCCTTGTTCTCATTCATAACCAATGGGATGCATCCACCTCCACTCCATCAGATGTTCACGAGTAGACTGTGAACAAGTTTTCATTGCAAACATACCCCAAGCATTCCCAATACAGTCCAGCAAAGCTCAGTCCAGTTGGATCCGTGCCTTCCCCATTACTCAGCCATTCAGGTGAAACATCCCAAAATATTCACATGTGTCAGAGCACAGAACGATGCAGCAGCTATGGAGACAAGTCAAGACATATAAGCATCTGCCTCTGACTGTTTCACTAATGTGCAGCAGGTCTCAATCCAGACCCAGAAGCATGAGGTCTGCATGGAGAAACGGAAACTAAATACAATTTCTGCAGAGACTCACTGAAAAAAATCCTAAAAAGCAGTGTGTGTGATGTTGGTGAGAAACAAAAACCGGCCATCAGTGAGTGATTTTCCAGAACAGGATAGTGTTAAATCTAAGGATGCCTGTTAAAACCTGGCTTTCATTAGCTGGGGGAGGCCTGGGGGGGGGGGGGTAAATGTGTGTCCCAGAGGAGGAGAGAGAGAATTAACCCTAATGTGAGCAAATCAATCGCTTAAACAAAGGTGAGTCGACCTACCTGCCCTCGACGTGTGAAACACCGTCACGAGCAGCAGAAACAGCCATGCTGGGCTCCATCGATCCATCATGTTTGAAGCTATCGATACGACAGCCAATAATCCCCCTCCGTCGCTCCCCTGCGCTCTGCGGGACACCTGCGTCCTGGTGAACTCCTCGGCTCTGATATGCGCGCCCCCGCGTCAACGTGCACTCCACCAGGTGGCAATTAATTATGAGTGCGCGCTCATGGAGGCTGATTCTGGTTGTAGGTTCTAATCAATGCAGCCCATTCGCTCCGGTCTGTCAGTTCTCACACCCCCCGGGTGGGTGGACGGGTGAAGAGGGGAGAGCAGCGGGGAGAAGTCCTAATCCTGGAAGATCTTTGCTCCTTCACCGGCACGGCTCTCTCCTCACTTTCTTTTCCCTCCTCCTCCTCCTCTTCCTCTTCCTCACCCTCCTCCTCCTCCCCTCGTCTCTAGGGCGACCCCTCCCTTCGCGGAGACTCCTGGTTGAAGCTCGTGGGACCGTATTGGAACGTGATTAGGAGCGCGTCATCGTCTGTTCACACAGGTGTGAACCAGAATAAGATCCAATCCCTTCATTGAATTATTTTTTTTCTACAATTTCTATGCATTGTTGTTACCATGGAAACGTCAGATTTTAGATGATTTTCACTAAAAGTAACGCAGCGATGCAGGATGTATGTTACACTGAGGAAAAATAAAGTTTGCTCCATTTTTTGGAGCATCATTCAGGGACCATGAGGTGTGTTCTGTCTCTCCTCCACACCCACAAAGTCTCTCCCTATAGGTCCTAAAAATTCAACATGAACAATGTCAGATTGTGCAGTTTAAGAGTTTAAGTCTCCCTCCCTCTCTAAGCACACACACACACACACACACACACACACACACACACACACACACACACACACACTCAAAGCATGCTGGGACAGGACAACGTTGCTGCCCAACTAATAAAAATATGCTGCTGCAGATTCCAAATTCCAGTGCCTGTCTGTCTTTGCCCACCCGATACACTCTTCAAACACACTTACATAGATAGAGATTTATTCTTCCTATAGTTAAGGTACAACAGAATGTTCTCCTCTTCAAAGGTTCATCATTCTTTATCTCTAATGTGGAAAATTCAGACAAAACCGCTCACTGGGAGGCATCAGAAACCTTTTAGGGGGTTTTAGGAGCAGTTTATTGGGTGAAAGAGGCAGACAGCATTAGAGCACTGGTGCATGCACACACATGCATACACACACATGAATACCGACGAGTCTCTCCTGTCCTGCCTCACCTCGTATTTACATTAGTGTGTCCTATCTGAGAAGATAGTGGTAAATGTTTTGGTCCTTAATGTCAAGAATCACGAACATGTGATTCAGTTACAGCCTGAAGAGGATCTGGTTTGTCATTTCAAGTTAAAGTCGGAATACGATCTGTTTCCATGTCAGAAATTAATACATGAAAATTAATTTAAGGTGGCTAAAAAGGAATATTTATAGTGAAAAAAATTAATTGAAGGAGAATGAAAGTGTTGAATCTATAATCATATAATAGAACAACATTTTACATCAGTAATGAACACATGTACAGCCTTTCTGTGTGATTATCCAGCGAGCTGGTTGCTGTGTTTCATGTAGATTACATGTTGCTACTGTTTGTGTTTGGTTACACAACTAAATGGCTCCGAGGCTCAGATTCCTGCTGAGCTGTTTGATTAGGAAAATAGATTCCAGGCAAATTCACTAACACCCGGCCCTCCGCTCCAAGTAGGCCGTCAAAACTGATGACTGGCAGCTCTGTTTGGGGTGTGTGTGTGTTTGTGTGTGTGTTTGTGCATGTGTTTCTGAGAGAGAGAGAAAAAGACAAAGTGAGACAGTTAGATTTATGTGTATGCGTGTGCATGTGTGTGCACTCGCATGTGTGTGTGCACACGTGTGGTTGTGCGTGTGCATACATGTATCATGTGTGCATGTGCATGTTTGTATGCGTGTGTGCACCCACGTGCGTATACATGTGTATGTGCGTACGTGTGTGTGTGTGTGTGTGTGTGTGTGTGTGTGTGTGAGAGAGAGAGAAAGTTAGATGTTTACTCTGTAAAATAAAGAAGAAACAGATAATTCCATCTGTTTGTGTGTAAACCATGTAAACTGAACCTGTGTCTTGGCTCAGGGAGAGCAGAAACAGCCCCGCTAGCACAGAAGTGTAATCACAACCACGTCGACCACTGGGCGGCGCCATTTCTCCCCTGAGCTCAGGTCCCATCATGGACTTAATGGAATAAAGGCGAGCAGAGAGGCCGTATACCCGCTGGATAATCCCGTCCATGTGACTGTCTGTCTTATCCTCTTACCTGCGTTCACCATTCATCCCGGGTGGAGGGCTGGCGGTTCAGTCTGGCAGCAGGGTGCAGAGGCAGCGGGGGCACCATGGCAGGTCCAGGGCAGAAAGTGGTGCTGATCACCGGATGCTCCTCCGGCATCGGCCTGAGGATGGCCGTGATGCTGGCCAAGGACGAGCAGAAGCGTTATCACGGTAGGTCGGCCGCTCCTACTGATGCTTTACCTGTGAGTGACAGAGAGACAGGAGGAAAACACACACTTAGAAATAAAACCACTGGATGTACATAGAGGTTTTTACATCATTATTTATTAAATTTATTCCTCTGTTTATTGCGTAAACATAAGATGCTTACATCATGAGCGCTCATAAGAGTATTATAGAGTCCACATGATCATTTGATCAAACCCACTGATGAGGGATGCCCATCTAAAGCTGAGTGATGCACACCCGCAGCAGTTTGGTGAATAAATATATAAAGGAAACCACTTATTTGGAAAGATAACGGTTTAAAGATAACGGTCTGATCCTTGAAAAAGAACTGGAATGAATAATAACGGCAGACAAAGTGCTCCCTGCTGAACGATGAAGAGGAAACAGCCTACTTCCTCTCCCACACGGAGGCCACAAAGGCCACGGTATAATAAAGTCGTCGTAAAGCTCTGTTTCAGGATTAGGATGAAAATGAGCTATTTTAGTTCCATTGTTTTTAGGTTTTTGAGACTTAAGGGACAAATATTCAAGCTGGACAAATCAGAAGCCAGACAAAGAGATGAAACCTCCATGAAAGCCATTAAAAAACCAATTCCTTAAAACTAAAAAACACCTTTATGTTGCATGACAGTTCAACATTAACATGAATAACGCCAAACTTGTTAAAATGCTTGAACTCAAGCAGGCTGTTCTGAAGAAAACTAACAGGAAACACGGCAATGGATTAATTTGTGGCATTTTATCTGAGAAGGTTCAGTCAGTGTCACACGTCTGTGAATGATCCCAACCTAACCCATACGTGGAACAATGACTAAAGCCCCACTACAGCCTGACTTAGGCTCACTGAGCTCCATTGTGGAGGACAAGCTGGTGAGGGCTATTCCTGGAAGGGGCAGGTGGTGCAAGCTCCACCGCGAGACTCTAATGCTGTGCAGAAACTGACAAGAGTGTCTATATTAGGGCTGCTTAAGCCTATCTTTACTAGAAATACTATCTTTAGACTTTTCCATTGTTGTTGTATCTGAGGAAGAAATTAAAAAGGATGATTCAAGACAGAAATTGTGAAGAAATCCTTATTAGTTTTTTATAACTTGTTTGAACCTGCATGCAGTCAGAACCAATGAATGTCTTCTCACTCTGGGGGAGGTATCAATGTCTTTCTGTATCCTTATTTGCCCCAAGCAGACAGACTAATCACACGTCTATTGTTTAATTTGCGGCAGCAATCTGAAGGCCTTGAGTAGCAGGTAGGAAGGGAGTGTCAGAAAATCACACTTGGATGCACCCCATGGAAACTGAAAGAGCATAATTGTAAGAGAGATATTGGCAAACAGGAGCAAAGAATCCATCACTCAAAACAAAACGGCAAGAGGGAGATTGACCTGGGATTGGGATATTAAACTATGAGCATTCTGAGAACTGCTCATTTGAAGCCAGGGTGGAGGCACAATACCGAGCTAATGGGAACATCTTTTTTTCTGAAGGTATGGAAATATTTTGTTTTCCTTATGACTGACAGAAGAAAAATCATAGGATCAAAATGGTGATTACATTTAATCCCGTTGGGGGCATGTCTTAGCGGGTCTTTTCATGGGAATCCATCCACTAGTCAGTCGTACTCAAACTAAACTCAACATAATCCTCAACATAATTTCCAAGCCTTTCAACAGTTACGGAGACATTCTGGTCTGAACCACCACAAGATTACAAATACTTTACCAAAGCAACATAGCTGAGTAATTGTTGGGTTTGCTGCTTTCAATTCAGTTCATTTTTTTCCTCTGTCCATCTCTTTGTAGTCATAGCAACAATGCGCGATCTGAAACGGAAGGATAAGCTGGTGGAAGCTGCCGGGGATGCCTATGGAACAACTCTTTCTCTGGCAGTGCTGGACGTCTGCAGCGACGAGTCGGTCAAGCAGTGCATCAACGGCATCAAAGATCGACAAGTGGACGTTCTCAGTGGGTGTCCGTCCTCCTGACGTCGAGTCACGCGTTGCTTGTGCTGCCCCAACATGATGTTGACTCCTCAATCTCTCCTCTTGAATAGTCAATAACGCAGGTATCGGCCTCGTGGGTCCAGTGGAAAGCATCCCCATCGACGAGATGAAGAAAGTGTTCGAGACCAACTTCTTTGGGGTGATACGTATGATCAAGGAGGTGATGCCGGATATGAAGAAAAGGAAAGGAGGACACATCATCGTGGTCAGCAGCGTGATGGGGCTGCAAGGTTAGCACACATATGAGTGGCGAGAGGCAAGGCAGGCTAGTTAGTTAGTGGCTCGGGCAGAAATGACTGGATGGTCGGCTTCTGCTTGATGATCTATGAATGGAAGAGTGGTTCAAGGAGCTGACATACCCATCTGTTCACATCTTCAATGAAACACTTCCTGTGTTCCTGTAGGTGTGGTGTTTAACGACGTGTACGCAGCTTCCAAGTTTGCGATGGAGGGCTTCTGTGAGAGTCTGGCTGTGCAGCTCCTGAAGTTTAACGTCACGTGAGTGTATCTGATGTACTTACTTGTAGACACTGTCTGATAAACTGCATATGTGGATTCAAGTCTCATTCTGAGGTTCATTTTATTATGCTAGCAATGAAAATAGAGGAAGAATGTCTCTTGCTTTGGTAATTGTGCCAGCATGTGCTAACATTTGCTAAATGGTAAACTGCTAAACTGAATATGATGGTGGTGACATTAGTTCATCATGGATTCTGTTGTAAACTTAATTTTGACCTCAATTAAATACCCCAAAAAATTATTGGATTTTCAATCTATTTGTTAAATTATTAAAATAAAAAAAGGTTAAATGAATACTGAAGGGGTCACAGGACATTCTGAATCTTTTATTAAAGTGCTACAGAGATAAATGGGTTATTTTTGCCTCTCTTTATTCTGTGTCTCTCTTCACAGACTGTCACTGATTGAGCCAGGCCCAGTTCATACAGAATTTGAGGCAAAGATGATTGAGGATGTGAAGAAGAAGGAGTATCCCGGAGCCGATCCTGACACTTTGCATTACTTCAAGAACGTCTATCTTCCTTCTTCTGTTGACATCTTTGAGAACTTTGGACAAACGCCTGATGATGTCGCCAGAGTGAGTTCACGGTCCCTGATTCAGCCTCATTTGATTGCAGCTGTGATTAATCCTGCTAATATTACATTCATCCTGTCACTCTCTGCAGTGTACCAAGAAAGTGATTGAAGCAAGCAGACCACGCTTCCGTAATCTGACCAACCCCAAGTACACGCCCATTGTAGCACTGAAATACGCAGATGAAACCGGAGGCCTGTCTGTCCACGCCTTCTACCACATGCTCTTTAACCTGGGTCCTCTGATGCATGTCAGCATGACCGCCATGAAGTATCTCACCTGTGGATGTCTGAGGAGCAGGACGGTTTCACCAAACTAGAAGTCGGCTGTTTATGTTGTGCGCATGCATGCACACACACACACAAAAAAAACATGCTTAATGAGATTAGCAAAAAGGGAAAAACAAACACACACATTAACGGTATTTAAAAAGTATTATTTAGACAGTCCCATTTTCTCCTACCTGTATAGAGTTGTACCATATATATACACAAGTTAAATACAAAAAGATTTTGAGATTTTCTAGTCAATACAGAGTGCCAAATGAGTAGCAATTCCACTTATATGCTGTAAAGTAATTAGTAATTTTGTTTGAATCAGTCCATTAGTGATTCATATTTCAGGTAATTTCTCATTGGAATGGTTCTATAAATGGTTTACTTGCATCTAGGTACATATTTATAACAATATCCTGGAGCAGCTATATGAACATTAAAATTTGTCATATATAACTTATTGTCTTGATTTATTTTTTACACAAAATTAACCGGTGTCAGACTCAAGAACAACCGGAAGTCGAAGGAGGGCTGAACACAACCGGAAGTCGAAGGAGGGCTGAACCACTCTGGTAGAAGTGGGGGGGGGGTGTTGTTTCTTAAGGATAGAAACTTAAAATAACCGAAAATGATGAGAATTATGTTTTGGATTTATCTTGTAAATTGGCTGAATGTTTTTTTAAATCACTGGTTATATTGCAAAATAAAATGGTACAGTCGTATGTGACGTAACGAGACTTTCTCAAAAGTTTATTTACACCAGTGGAAAAATATTTTGTTCGTGAATAACTATATTTTGGTATTACACATTAATAAAATCAAAGTAAAAAAAATCTTTTAATATCCTTTAATCAAACGCCGGGCACTGATGTCATATATCAATAATAAAATATATGAATTTTAGTTGGTTATTTCACTACTTTATTTTTTTTACATCGGTGGTTTTTCTTTAGCAAAAACATAAAACTGATTTATCTAAATTATTGCCAACCATGAACAACAAAAGGAAACTCTAGATGTTGCTCCAAATGTGAGAGATAATAAGAGAAATACCAAACTAGCTTGTGACGTATTTAATTTACACGACCTCAATGTTCGTATTTTCTTGACAAGATAAGCAGTGAACAAACAAAAAGCAGTTCCGCATGTTCGGAATATTAGGAATTTATTACCAACTACAGTGAAACAATTGTATTGTTCCTTCGACGTATTTCGATTTAAGCAGAAAAAGAAAACTTCTTACCTGTTGCATCCGATCGACTCATCTGATGACGACTGCTCATGCCTGCTCGAGGGACTCGCGGGAAATTAGAGCTAAATCGATACACGCACAATCGATCGCCAAAACAAACTACGTCGGAACGGTGCCGCAGTAAGTCTGCCGAAATGTTACCTATAGTGCAATTCCAGATATATTATCACTCTAACGGGTTAAAATAGACGCGTTTATGTGTAGAAAACGTTTTTATTTACTTGTAACGTGAATGTCTAGCTCGGAATATAACGAAATGGGGACGTGCGTAACTTAAGGTAGCATTTCAAGCTACAATGCGCCACAACAGCTGCTAAAATGTCTTGCTAGCTGTGTTGTAACATCGTGCGTGTGTGTGTGTGTGTGTGGAGTGAACGGGATGGAGAGGAATGTGGCAGATACCGTCCATTGTGAGGAGCAGCTGAGGACAACACTACACTGTGATGACAAGGAGAAGGTAATGCAGTGCTACCCTGAACTGTGTGTTTTCCTCCTTCAGCAACAACACATTAACGTTTTACCACTTCAGCTTCGCAGGAAATTAGCACTGTTACAAAAAGAGTATCTACGGACAGTCCAGAGACTACAGGTAAGAGTCATTTTTGAATTTAATCAATCTAAGCGCACTATTGATGGTCTGTGTCACTTGAGGGTGATTCTCTTACAGCGTGCAGAGCGTTCAGAAGCAGTGCGGAAACATGTGAGGAGCAGGATCGCAGAGCAAAACCACCAAGATCAGAGAAACCCAGGGGTTACATCTAACCCCAGCTGCAAGTCTCCTTCACCTGGGCTGCACACCCCCAACAGGACAGCATCAGGTTTACCCCAGGGCCAGAGAGACACTGGAGGTGAGTCAATCCTAATCAGCTGCAACAACCAGGATGCTAAACTTCATTATAGTTCAACTGTGTGTAAACTATATGAAAACATTAAACTGTCACTACTCCGAGAAGCGCAAATTAGAATTAACCAGTTTTCTCTTTTTACCCAGGTCTTACATATTCAGAGACCAGGACGCCCCAGGTGATCAGATTCTCGCTCCCCTCTGATGGTCCACAAACTACACATCTCTGCTGTGATGCCACCAAAGCTCACAGACCCAGTCCTGCCATGCGCCTCAGGTCTCGACGCAGCCGTCTGCGATGGGAAAAGAGGAGCACTGAGGCTGGCATAAGTGTGGACATCAGTGAAGAAGGACGGGAGCAGAGTGAAAGAATGGAGACTGAGCAGGGACGTGAAGGAAGACTTAAAAATGAGGGAACAGAGGTTGAAAGTAAAAGTGAAGATCAGCTATCTGGTACAGAATCAGAATCTCCCTCTCTGCTGCTTTCACATTGGAACACTTGTGGAAAAAACAACACAGGAGATACGGAGGAAAAGGAAAAACTGGGAAGGCAAGAACAAAGTGAAAAAGAGGCAGAGTTGAGATCTGAGGGGGAGAAAGAAGCAGAGTCGGTCTCTTTGCTGCTCACATGTGAGACCCCTGCAATACAAACTGAAGGAAGGGGTCAAGATAGCACACTAAACAGAGGAAGAAAGGAAAGAGGGGGAGAGGAAGATGGTGAGAATAGCAGACAGAAAGATGGAAGGTCGTGTGACAGTAGAGATAAAAACACTTATCAAAATGAGACAAAGAAAATGGAACATAAAGATATTCCTGAGAATTCGGTTGAAAAAAAAGAGGAAAAAAGTGGGTGTGAGGTAAAGGGAGCTGGACTCCTGGAATCCTGCACTCTTGTGGAAGGACTGCTTTTCCCGGCGGAGTACTACATCCGAACCACGAGACGTATGACATCGTCACAGAGCCAGCCTGACGTACAGGCCGTCATCCTCTCCCAGCTGAACATCGGACGACATCGCAGGAGCCGAGGCCGCGGCAAAGGATTGAACGGCCGCGCACGATCTCCGTCTGCAGGACGCCGTGTGGACTCACCGCCGGCGGCGGACGCGTCTGCTGAGCTGAGGAGCCAGAGCTGCGGTGAGACATCAGTTCCAATCTCAGCTTCTCAAATGGACGTGGATACTTGTGTTTGCCCCGCCATCACCACCGCTCCTCCATCGAGAGGTAGGAAGAGGAGAAGAAGCTGGAGCAGGAGGAGGAGACCTCAGACACCACGACGTTCTCTTAGTTTAGACTCTCATCAGCTCACTCCAGGAGAAGCTTTTCCAGCTGCAGATGCCTCCCAGCCCACCTCCACCCACAGCACAGCTACGCAGCCTTCTCCTGGTGGGAACACAGCCCAGTCTGAGTCTGGCTCTGCCACTGCACATGGGGTCTATCCCATCTTTCTGAACAGCAGCAGAACGAGCAAATCTTCGCAGACGAGTAAGGATCTTTATGTGTTTGTGTCAGAGGCAAAAACATTAAAGAAAGTTTTGTCCCACAGGGGATTAAAACTGAACATCTGCCTTTCTAAACAAGGATGTTTCACAGCCTGTATTTCTAAAATAAGAAACCAAATCAAAACATTGTGGTTCTTTCTTTTCATCCCACAGGTGCTGATTCCTTCCAGTCCCTCCTCCTGCCCTCCTCTCCGTCTTCACAAACCTCTCTTCTTCCTCCTCCCTCTCTGTCCCTCGGCCCACTGGCGAAAAAGCTGATGACCTTTGACATCGTACAAGATTTCCATCTCCCTGACGATCAGTTTGCCTTTTTGAAGCTGCACAAGCTCCGACAAGTCGCAGTGGAATCAGGAGTCGAACTTTTTGCGTCGCCGTCTTCCAACACACGCAGTAGCATCCGGCGCCACGAAACCCACCGCGACGGCGGCGATCCGGTGACGTCTCTTCCGCTTCCTCTCAGCCTCACTCCTACAACCACGTGTTCATCCAATCCCGCTGAAGGAAAGCAGGATGCTTCGCAGTTGGCAGACGTCCTGAATGTGATTGGAGACCGCCAGCCTACAGGCGAACCAACAGGCCGGTCCTCACCTGAAGAGACAACCGGCAGAGACGCCCTCAGAGAGCAGCAGACTGATCATCCTCACACTTTGTGTGAGGATGATCAGGTTCACGATGGTGACGATGACTGTTTGGATCATTACACGGAGAAAAATATTGTCAGTCTGTCCAGTCCTGGACAGACAAGCATTGAGCAGTCTCTTAAAACACAACCTCACATCAACGTTACCGACAGACCTGGAGGCCAAAAAGACTTAACTCTGAGTCGGGCAGAAGAACCGACAGGTTTGGTTCGTCCTCTGGAGGATCAGACATCCAAAAGTCACCAAAGAGAAGCCAAAGCTGTTACTCTACAGGCGTGTGATGACAGTGAAGGTCCAGCAGAGTCTCCTGTTCCGCATCAGAAAGAGAAACCTCCTCCTGGAGACGCCACGAGTCCTGCCGCTCTGCACAGAGCCCCCTCCCAGCTCCTGCTGAGCCCCCTGGCGTCAGCTCCCTACTCCTCTGCTCTCCTCTCCGACCCCAAACTACCCGCGCTGGGACTCACCCCACACCCCGAACTTGCTGCCCTCCCCCTGACAGCGTCACCCACTGCCCCGACTCTCATTCTGCCTCCCCCTTATAGCCCCTCCACTCAGGCCCTGTCCCCTCCAGTCCTGTCTCCCTGTCCGTCCCTCACTTCTCTCCCTCTCAGCCAGCCTCCCACCTCCCCCGCTGCTCAGATCCAGGATCCATCCCAGAGCGTCGAACCTCCTGAGCCCCCGACGGCCCCCGGGATCCAATCCCAGGACGGAGGCATGAGCTGCACGGCCACGCTGAAGGTTAGGAGCTTCACTAACTTCTGCTCCACTTCAGTGTGTGGTTTGAAACATCCTCAGTAGCTGAATGGTGTGTATCGCTGTGTGTGTGTGTGTGTGTGTGTGTGTGTGTGTGTGTGTGTGTGTGTGTGTGTGCGTGTGTTCAGGCCCCAGCAGGGGGCCGTTTGGTGGACGTTTGCTGTCTGCCTGCACCCTTGGGGGGGTTTTATGTGGCAGCAGCTGGAAAGTGGGCGGTTTGTCTCTGGAGCCAGGAGTCAGAATCTGATTGGGGCTTAATGCACACCTGGACCTTTAATAAGGTGAGCACCGGTTACCTTTCAAAATAAAACATCCTGTCCAGATTGTTTGTTTATTGTCACCCATGAACAAATAAAAATAAATAATAACAATAAATAAAATAAACGTGTAACTTTGTGGCCTTACACTAAAGTGTAGGAGGAATGACGACATCAGCAAAATCTGAACAAAGTGCATGGAATCAAACAGGAAGTGACATTTTTTCAAAGCTGTACATAATTTGAAACGAATCCGTCGGTTGTCTGTTGAAGCTCAAATGTAACCACAGTTTAGAGGCGGAGCCGTTGGTACATCGACACGTTACTTTCGTTGCTTTGAGGATGTAACGGTTTGCGATCGTCATGTTTGTTTTTCTAGCCGGTGATCAGTGTGTTTCCTGTCCCGGATGCTGCCGAGCTGATGTGTGTGACGCTGGGTCAGTTAGAAATCACAGAAGTGAGGTGAGCGCAGCAAATTCTCCCAGGCTTTAACGATTTTTTTAAAAAAATTTTATTGGTGTTGAATTTTTTAACAATTCATCCTTTTTTCCCCGTCGTCTCTTTGCCCAGACTGCTGTCCTGCTCCAGCCTCCGTCAGCTGCTCCTCTGTGAGGGGCTTGTCCAGGCGGTGGTGGGGATGCCCAAATCCAGAGTCGTCGCCTCCTCCCATGAAGCCTCTGGCTCTGCCCTGCGGGCGTTTACTCTGTCGGACGGCGGCAGGTAAGGCAGAGCTGGGATTGAATTTAAAGTTGCTCATCTCGCAGGAATCTTAGGCTTTCATCTCTGTCCTCCAGCGCGTCGAGCTCTCAGCTTCTGGCATCTCCTGGCGTTTGTGTCGGGGCTCTCGCTCCAGTGGACGGACTTACGGACGCTCTAATCGGCACGGACGAGGGAGGGCGCCTCTTTGTTTGGTATGAATCACTGTATCCATCCACCAACATGTGGTAAAGAACGAGATCCGGTCTCACTGATGTTGTATTCATCCACCGAAAATAATATCAAAAATATGGACAGAGCGACGGCTCGTATCTCAAATAAAGTCCTGTCTCGAGGTTCTACTGTATTTCTTTTTTCCTGTGATATTTCCATAATTTACAACTACAGACAACACAATTACAGATAACTAACATTGTAATTAATTTGGTTGGGTTGAGCAGACTGAGATGTGAAGACAAAATGCGATCTGTTGTTTTAAATCGTCCCCATGAAGGAACGTGAGGACGGGGCAGCTGCTGCGTCGGATCGTGTTTGGAGACGGTTTGTCCCACGCCGCCTGTCTCAGAGGATACTCCCACTGCGTAAGTCGGCTGCGTCCGCGACAACCGTTGGCCCATTCTTGTCACGCTTCGTGGTTTTTTACTCCTGTGTGTTTTTTTGGTGCACAGGGGGTGTTGTTCGTCCTGCTGCAGCATCACTTCCTCTGCTCCCTGGGGGAGGAAGAAGAAGACGAGTCCACAGAGAAAGATCAGGAGCAAAGGGAGGAGAGAAAAAAGACTGCACTGCTTTCACTGGTCGCCATCAACCCTCTGAATGGGAAATCCACTCCGGCGTCTCGGCTGTATCCGCCCACATCCTGGTCCGGCAGGTAAGACGATGACTCGGGGGTGGGGGGGGGGCTCTCTCACCTAACCATGACTCACATCCGCCTCTTCTCCACAGGCTGTGTGAAGCAGACGTCAGCAGCTGCAGCGTGGTGGGCCTGAGCCAGAGCGGCTGCGTCTGCGTGTGGGAGCTCGGGTGTCGGGGGGCCTCCAGGATGGTGGGGGCTCCTGAGAGCGATGGCTGGCAGCTGGCTCGATGGGGAAGGGGAGACACGCTGCTGACTGGACACCACAACGGAGACGTGACGCTGCACCGCTACAGTGGCAGCGCTTCACTCGGACTCTAGCGTTAAATCTAATCGCCATCGACAAGGAGAGACAGATTTCTGTCAGATACCTGGAGGATTTTAACACGATTTCAGCTGAGAGACGCCTTTTAAAGTTTTATTCATTCAATTAAATAAACTGTAACCTTCAACCCACCGAGCCACAAAGATAAAAAGTTCTCTGTTCTATAGGCTCAACACAGTTCAATGAGTCTTTGGCTGCTGGTAAAGCTTTATTCCTCCACTCTCGTTTTCGAGCGCTGCTTTCATACACTGAGCCTGTTTGTGCCAAAATGTCTACTTTACTCAGAGATTCTATTTTAGTAGACCTCTTTAATGTATAAATGTGTTTTATGACTACGTTTACTTGAATCTGTTGTTTATATTTCCTGTGTTAAAAGAAAAATAAGTGTAACCAAAGTTTGGTTTTAATATTTACCGTACATTAAACTTTGTTCTCTAAATTCTGAATATTGTCATGTTTTTGTCTGCATTTGAAATGCAAAGGTGAATCATATTAAAGGTTACTATAGAAAGTTATGGGAGAGAACGGTTTTTTTTTCTATCATGGGAACGTCACCAAAATATAGTTTTTTACAAACTATTGTTAATACTGAGGTCACCTTTCAGAGCTCTTTTGTCTGTGAAAATGATACTTTTAATGTTTATGTTCTGATGAATTGGTTCATGAAAAACAGACAAAATAAGCAAAACTAATTCTTACATGGTAATAAAATCTCTTTTGGATGTCAACAGTTGACTCAGACCTGATTTAGTGATAAAAGAAAAAAAAAATCCCCCAAAGCTTTGATTTACATCCCTCATTCCAGTCCAGTAGGTGGCGGTAATGCACTAATTATGCTGCCAACCGCCCATTGAGACCAAACTTAAAATGTTCCACAGACGCGAATTTTTTTTCTCTTAGGTTTAGCTTTTGTAAAACTTTACTTTATTGGGAAAGACCGAGTCTCAAAACGTACATCTTGTTTTAGTTAAAGACTGAAATCAGCTGTCAGCCGTTTTTGTTTAAGAAAGTCTTTATTTAAATGAGTAATTTCCTCTTTACAACATTCATTCATTCAACAGTATGTACACTGTACATCTAGTTGAAAAAAAAAAAAAAGAAACATCTAAAAACAAAGTGGTGGAGATGTGTTGACATGGACCGTTTCTCTACACACACAAAAACCCAGATAAAACTAGAGAAGCAGAACACAAAAGATTTTTTTTCCCATCCACACACCAGGTCTCAACACACATTCATCAACTACTCAGATCCGGGGTTAAAAGAACACATATTACAAGATCAAATCCAGAAATGCAGAGAGAACACAGGAACATTTCAATCGAGGGATGAAGGTGGGAATCTTTTTCTGTTGAGAGTAAGATTTATCAAAAAAAAGAAGGTTAAAGAGAGAAATTTCTATTCATAGTAGGAAAAGAAATCATCGGCAACACGGGGAATTAAATGATAAGCGTCAGAGAACGGCGTGGAAAGGTGTGAGCGATCAATAAAATAAAAGGATTTGTTTCCAAGAGGCTGGTAGACAAGAAGAGGAGGACAGTGAACAAAAGCCACGTGATTGAAGATGCGTATCAGACGTCCACAGCGGAGAGGGAGGCTAAAAACTAGCATCTGTCCAGCATTTTCTCCACCATGAGCTTGGTGTAGCGAAGGCGGCTGGCCAGCTCCTTGGTGCAGCCAAACTCCTCCAGCAGAGACAGCTTGTAGGTGCGGAACTCCCGCTTCTCATCGATGTAGGTCACAGCGGCCATCAGCGGACACAGGATCAGCTTGGTGTGGTCCTGGAAGAGAGGGGGGGTGTAGGTTCAGGGCGTCATCGGACATCATCGAGCCCGGGGAGGAGGCGGCGCGTTTCTTACCTGGAAGAAGTTAACCTGAACGGTGCCGTTGCTGAGGTGCAGCACGATGGCACTCTTGGTCCTGAACCAGTGGGAGAGGTAGGGCAGCCGGGCGAGCTCGTCTCCTTCCCGCCGCGCGATGTTGGCGCCCGCCTTCAGCAGATGCTCGCTCATGTAGTTGCGGAAATATTTTAGCAATGTTATCTAAAATGAAAAATAGAGGAACATGAAATCAAACACGTTTATCATCCACAAAGCGAAGAAGTAAACGTGGAGTTAAACAATGACCTTCTTGTTCAGAGCAGACGGGTAGGAGCGCACGTTGAGGTAGGACTCGGCCGCCGTCTTGTCGATGTACTGCAGACTGTCCCCGTCGGCGTACATGATGAGACGGGTGAAATCGTTGAACAGCACGCCCACACTGTTGTCACAGAGCTGGTAGCCTGGAGCACACAGGAGAAACTAGAACTGAGGTACAGTTTTATGCTTTGATCCTCAACATCCTTCAGCCGTTCTTTTTAAACTTTAAAGGCAACTTCAAAATAGATTTTAGCTATAAAGCATAATTACTCTTTACCAAAAAAAATCTGTCAGTCAAAAATGAATGAAATAAAGATCATTGTGATTAAATGACAGTTTGAAACAAGAATAAAACCTAGCTATGAGACGTGGATTCAGATTCCGACTTACCTAATCCGTATTTGTCAGAGTAGTCGACCCATTTGCTGATCCAGAAGATGGGGATACATGCAGGATCCTCTGCCTCTCCTAAGAAAAATAAAGAAGAGCAAATTCTTTTTATTCCAGCGTCACAGGAAAGAGATCGTCGAAGCCGAACCCATTTGTCAGCTAAAGCCGGACTCACCCTGGCAGACGACCGCCTTCTCAGAGGGCTTGGCAGCGACGAAGCTGTTGAGCTGCTGCAGCAGGTCTTTCAGGTGGTTTTCCGACGGTTCTCCCTCCCTGTGCAAAAACACACAAGTCATGGTATTTAATTAGACTATGCTCACTAAGAATCAAGTATCATTTATTCACTGTTCGATCGTAACGGTGAGCATTAGAGAGGTGACTTGAGATGTGCTTAAATGAGTTAAACCACCACTCCTCGTCCTAAGGTCACATGACAGATTCAAGTATTCACCTTTGCGCAGGCTCATCCTTCGCATCCACCTTCTCTGTCCCTGCAGGAAACGGGAAACCACAAAATGAACACTTGTTGGATACGCAAAAGATTCAGATACAGTTAACTGCGAAGAAAACAAAGCTGTTAATAACTTGTCAGCGTTAAGAGCTGCTGGGAGCGTTACCCTTGTTGTTGAGAGCGGTCAGAGGGCGCCTTTGGTTCAGCTCCATGGCTGCGGAGGGGCCCATGGAGAACCTGGGGGGCACGGTGAGGCAAGTGGTGGGCAGACGGGAGGGGGCGTAGCCAGTCGTCAGGAACTCATCCGCTTGCAGCTCAGCGATAGTGGGCCTCTGAGCCGGGTCGGCGTGCAGCATCCGCTTGATGAGGGAGGACGCCACCGGGTTGACGTGCTGCAGGGACAGTGGGAAGGTTAAGTGATGCTGGGGAGGGAAGAAATGCCAAAACGACTGACTGTGTGCTACACTGGTCCAGCTTACCCAGGGGATGGTGTAGTTGTTTTTCTTGATGCGGTTGTAGGTCTCCTTCAGGCAGGAGGTCTCAAATGGGGGCTTACCCACCAATAAAGTGTACCTAAGGGACAGCAAGCATGTTATGTGAGCAAAGAGTATTGCTGTTGGGCCACTAAGTCAGTTCTCCAGCGAGTTCAGACTTACAGTATACATCCAAGCGACCAGACGTCCACCTCGTAGCTGTGGCCTTTCTTGCAAAGCACTTCAGGCGCGATGTAGTTGGGCGTCCCACATAAAGTCTTCTTCCGCTCGCCATCAAACTCAATCTTAGTGGCCAAACCGAAGTCCCCTAAGAGGCAGACGGGCAACGTTTGGTAAAACAAGCCAGCTAAAATCAAACTAGTTCCATTTAAAATGTCAGGATAAATTAATGTATCAACTAGTCTGTCTCTATATTATTTAAAGGAAGGTGCTACCCCTATTTCAGGTATGAGCAGAGACTTTAAATCATTTGCACACCAGCAGGTTGAATTACCTATCTACCTACCTATCTTGAGCTCCATGTCGTCATTGAGGAAGATGTTTCCCAGTTTCAGGTCCCTGTGGATGACCCGGTTGTTGTGCAGGTACTGGACCCCCTTCAGCAGTTGTGTCATGTAGTAGCGAGCCTCGGGTTCGGTCACAGCCTTACGGCGTTTGTGCAGCTCCAACAAGGACTGAAACAGAAATGAAGAGCAGAATTAAAACAAAGCAAGGATAGATTAGGGCAAATTGTTGAAAAAATTGATTTAAATCCTAAACTTTAGTGAATGGACTGGAGAGAGATTCTAAATGTTTGGATGTGGTCAGGGTTACACCAAAAAGGATTAAGTCGACAGTAACGTATTATTTTTTTCTCCTTTGACATCAAATATTTAGGTTGTGTTAATAAAGAGCCAAGCTAAAAATGAACTTAGTGTTTCTTGCAGTTTCAGCTCGACCCACCAGGACGTTAAGGGTCGTTATAACAATCGACCTCGAATGCTTCACTCAAGAAATGGTTTTCCTTTAAAAAAAAAAAAACAAAAAAAAAACTGTACACTCACCCTTCTCCTGCAGATTTCCAGGACGACAAAGACGAAGTCATCGTCCTCGAAAAACCCGTGAAACCCGACGATGTTCTGGTGGTCGAGACTTTTGTGAATTGCGATTTCAGAGGTCATTTTCTCTCTCTGGTGCTGCTTCAGGATCAGCGACTTAGGAACGATTTTTCCGGCGAACACCTGCTTCGTTTCGACGTCTGTAATTTCGTAGCATTTGGCGAAGCCACCTTTTCCGAGGAATCTTCCTCTCGCGTATCTCTTCATGGCGCGGGAGTCAACCAGAATATCAGGGATTTCTTTAAGAGGAGCCGATTTGGGGTCGACATGTGCCGAAGGATTGGCCGGCTTCGGGATGCCTGCACTCATTTTGGATCGATTTAATCTTCTTTGACTTTAAAATAAACGTTTAAAACTCTTCGGTGGTCGCGGTGACGATGATACGTGCAAAGGCCAAACTAATGCTAACCCTACCTCAACCGACGTTAGATTAGCCGTGGAAGCTAGCTTGTATCCATACGCCTGTGAAAAAAACAAAAAACTAACGCGAAAAATGCTCAAACGTTTCACTAAACGATAAAACTGCCGTTCGTATGAATCTTAAGATCCAAAAACATCAAATGCAGACGTTAATTTACTCTCTGGTGTTCTCCCTCGGTGTCTGCTGCGTTACCCCGAACTGCGTTTTGACAACAGTTTCCGATACAAGTTTAAAATACTGCCTCGGTCGTTAAGACGCTCTCTGATTGGTCCGCGCGATTTGAATTCTAAGGCGGGGCAACGAGGCATTGTGGGAAGGTTAGTGCAAATGTAGCTAATCGCAGGGCGAGAGTTTCCAACTATGCGGAATGATTGGTTGGAACTTTGTTGCTCTCGCTTCCTTTCCTAGAATAATATTGACGGGAAATGTAGTCCAAAAGGGATTTAAATTTTTCACGTGATGAGGAATTCATTGGATTTAGGCGTTTTAGTCATAGATTTGATTCACATGTTTATTTAGGATGTAGGCGTTTTAATGGGTTCTAAATGATTGTATCGTATAAAACGAGTAGAATATGCAAATTTGCTTTAGTAAGAAATAAGAGAAAATATTTTTTTTATGTGTCGTAAAATGCAGCCTGATTCAAAGCCTTTATTGTCATGTGCACAGTAAAGAAACTTGGTTTCCCTAATGCAAATGAAAGTCAAAGTCAACTATTCTAACCAACGAGGAGTGCGTTTCCACGAGTATCTTGCTTTTCTTAAATTTAATATTTTTATCCTGATGTGTGGACCTTCTCATATGTATATTTTCTTAGTAGTTTCCTTGACCAAAAGACTGAAAGAGTGCAAAAGACTCAAATGAACATGCATTATGTACATAAATAATGAAAAAAATTAAGTCACTCAGACTTTGAATGAATGATAACTATTGAATTTTTATCTAAAATCAAGATTGAATCCAATGATATCATCATTTAAGGTGATCTCTACAGTAACATTGAACAACAACAAGTTGGATAAAACAAAATTCAACATTTATCAGATGGACTTGATTTCAAACAATGTATATGTAAATGTAAGGGGTCTGGGTTCTTATTTATATTAGAAATAAATAAAAACTTGTATAACTATCACTTCTTTTGCAGAGTTGAAGTCAACCAGTACCTGACTATAACTGGACCTGATTTTGAGACGAGATCCATCTCCACTTTTTTAAAAGATAGTTTTTATTAAACCATTTGTTAATTTCACATAACACAGAATGTCAAGCAAAATGAAAATTCTTAAATAAAAACACAGAACTGAAACAAAGCCGAACAAAATCAGTATAACTTTATTTTTCCCTTAAGGAGGTTCCATCAGGGAAATTAATTTCTCCTTCGCACACAGCACAGTGACTACACAATACACAGAAAAAGCACACAGAAAGCACCAGCACCTATAGTACAACACCAAATACAAAGATTAATAAATAACCCATCCAGAATATACATTAGAAAATCATAAATAGAAAATCATAAATTAATATAAGGCCTTTTGTATTGTGAATGCTAAATAAGTTTTCTTCTAGTGGAGATTCTGGTGGAATATGTGGAAAATCTCTGTAGCTATTGCACCCAGTGTCTAATTTGAAAATATTTGAATAGGTTGTTATTCGGAAGGTGGAATTTTTCTTAGCAAGGCAGAAAAATTAACTTCTGTGAATAAATCATTGACTGCCTTTATTGTTTTTAAGTTCTGTCTGCTATCTTGTGAGGGATGTTGGGATTGTCCCAAAGGGGAGCATGACGGAATAGTGAAGTATTAAACTTATGGTCGTGTGAGCTACCATGCACTGAAAGAAATTTGAAATTATGGAGTTATTTGTGATAACTGAAAGGGCTTTTCTGCAGGCCACAAAGGGAAGTTCCAACTCCTTTGAAATGATGGGAGTTATGAGAATGAAATTCAACAAAATTACACAAAACAGCCCAAAAAATGCTTAGGTCTTAGTGATCTCATCCTATGGGTGTAGTATTTAGTTAGTTCACTCCATTTGTTGAAGGATAGTACAACAACATAACATTTAATAAGTGTGCCCCACATTTTAAGTCAGTATCCTGACCAGTAAAACAAATCTAAGACACAGTCATCCTTTTTGTTTCCTGTCAGAAGCAACACTCCTCTTTTTAATTGATGTTTTCATTCATGGCAGAGGAGCCTCTGCATTCAGTTGCAGATTATAAAACTGATGTGCATAAACAGAGGAGATGAAGTGGATGTGAACAGAGCTGATGAATGAGTGTGTTTACCATCCAAAACAGCACGATGTGACATTGTGCAAATAAAGGATCTATTTTTACACGGGACTGATTGTCCTTAATATTCACTTTGTGTATCATTAGATGCTAATAATGGCAGCAAATAACACATCAGCACGAGAATGATAAAAATAGAAAAGCTGAGGCTGTGGCATGAAGCTTTAAAATGTGAATTATGGTATTTTCTGCTTTTGGAAATTTATGTGGGGAATCGGAATAATATATTTTTATTTTAGAATAATGAAGTAAGAGAACCAAACTTATGGAACCAGAATTCATGAAGGCATCGAGTTCCATTATTCTTTTTTAAAAGAATAATTTGATGCCTTTCTTATTTATGATTGTTTATGACCTTTTGGGTTATTGAAGGACAGTTTGATAACAGACAAAATGTATTTTTGTCTGTTCATGTTTGTTTTTGCTTGTTTTCTTGAAATTAATTTCCCTTCATGGGATAAATAAAACTGTGCATTCCAAATTATATTATGTGTTGTATATTAACAAAGTGTGAAACAGCAGACATGGCTCACCAAAATATTTTATTTTCTTAGGATACAAAATATTCTGCACACGAAAAAAGTGGAAAAAAAAACATACAAAGACGAAAGCAGCTCATGGATCCTGTTAAACTAGTCCGAACATTACTGTGGAGAGTTTCTGGGACAGTAAATCTTCATCTAGTTCATAGGAGACCTTCTATCTGGACAATCCAGCTGTCATGACCGTGTTGACCCGCAACACCTGAACGCAGTCCAGCTGCAGAGCTTCCTCAAACGCAGAACTTAATTGTTCTACGACAGAACGCAGCTGTTGGCTTTCTTCAGGGGGGGTCTTTTCTTCACAGAAGGTCTGGGGATCGTGTCTCTGCGCCTCAACACCGCAGGGCTCAGCCGGTGCGGCGGTTCCACCTGTTGGAGCAGCGCTCCGAACACTCCGATCGCGTTCCCACCTGTGCGCGCAGACGCTTCCACGAAGTTGGCGTCCCACTCGTCCTCCACTGTGGCCATGACATCAGCGGCCAGCAGCACCCGACCCTCGCTCTCGGTCAGGTCTGCCTTGCTCCCCACGACGGTGATCGGTGCGCACTTGCAGCCGCGCAGCTCCAAAATCTCGTCGCGCAGCCGCCGCACCTCCTCCAGGGACCCGGGGTCATCCACCGCGTACACCAGGGCGAACGCGTCGCTGTGACGGATGGAGAGCTCCCGCATGGCCGGGAAGGAGTAGCTGCCGCTGGTGTCCAAGATCTCCAGACGCATCTTACCGGAGCCCATGTCGCACTCCAACACGTGGAGCTCCTCCACGGTGCGCGTGTATTTGTGCTCGAATCGGTCGTGGAGGAATCGGTGGATCAGCGCGGTTTTACCGACACCGGCTGCACCGAGAAATACCAGCCGGGCGGTGTCCGGGCGTCCTGATGGAGACATGCCGGGTCTGTGCGCGCTGATCCGCATGTGGCAGCAGCTCCAGCCTCCACGTTACGCCTTTATAGGCTTTCTCCACCAATAAGAGCCCTCCTTCTCATCTGTCTCCCTCCAGGAGGTGAGGCAGGATGAAAAGGAAAAGCAGGTCAAGTTCAGACGTGCGTCGGGGGAATACGCACAGCTCTGACATTTATCCAGACGCACAGAAACACGAGTGGATTGAACGTCAACAGTGGACAGTCGTGTTGGATCGACGGACACAGAGGGATTCTGAGTCACCCAGACTCCATCACCTGCATTTATTCACTGTATTTCATAATATTAATCCTATATTTGCATATTTTTTTTAATGTTACAACACTGAAAACATGAAAAGAAAATACAAAAATATAACAAAAACCACCCACAACAGAATAACCTACTAACATGTGACTGGTTTCAGGCGGTGTGGGTTATTTTCTTTTGCCAAAAATGACTTGAATGCAAGAAAAGCTTTGAGCTTTGATTATTCTAGGTCATCCAGAGAACATCTCTCAAACTTCTCCATCTTTTTCTCAGGACACAGAGCTGAATTCTGTCTCTTACTGGCTCATGTTATCTGGCTGGATGCGGCTATCGCTGGGCAAACAGATAACATGGTAGTTAGATCATGTGTGCGTGCATTTGGGTGTGTGCTTTCATTTGTTCTGCGCCTTATCTGTAACCTTGAAGAAGGTCAGTACTTCCTGTTTAACACTAGGGGGGCAAATAAGACATGAACAAATTACATAAAAAAAGAACAAACTGGCCAAGAACTAATCTAACACACCTGTTGCAACAGCGTGGATGCAGTTGTCAGGCATCCTTTGGTGTGTCCCTTTCATACAGGTGGATTCACTTCCAGCATGAATTGCAAATTTTAATTCCACTCCTGTAATTCCACTCAGATTAATTTACAACAGAAGTGTAAGGAGTGCTAATAAACTAATAATTTTTTTTTTTCAAAAAAGGTCCAAATTATGGGGACAAACAAACATAGTGCAAACACTTCCTCGTCAGATGTGATTTTTTGATCATGTGCATTAATGTGCTGATAAATAAAATCCACATTACTGTCTTTTCAGAGGTGCCTTACTCAATTTGAGAACTTGACTGCAGGGATTTGCTCCCATTCAGTCACATGACTGCTGAATAATGTTGAACGAATAAAACCTGCCTCTCAATCTGTACTCAGATTAATGGATGGGGTCCCACTCCTTAGCAACAGGTGATGCTTCTATAGCAACCACACTGAAAGAGGTGGCATTCACAGAAGTTGTCCAAAATATAAGAATATATTATAAGACCGAGGCGTCCAAATAGAGTATTTGACTGAGAATATTGTGGACATAATGGAATTAAATTTACCTTCACTTTGCTCACTAGATGGCAACAGTAGAGAAAGGAAATGTGTTATAGTCTCAATATAGAGGTGCAGCTCACAACATAAGCTGTCATTATATGTGTCTCTCTCTGTGTGTGTGTGGTGTGTGTGTGTGTGTCTGTGTGTGTGTGTGTGTGTGTGTGTGTGTGTGTGTGTGTGTGTGTGTGTGTGTGTGTGTGTGTGTGTGTGTGTGTGTGTGTGTAATCAGGATTTTAAGTGTCAGGTGTCTTATGTGTCAGAAGAGTCTGTGCTAGAATGAAGGGCAAGGTTTAGAAGACAGTGGTGAGGACAGCCATAAAAACAGTTAAAAGCAGTCACAGTTAGATTTTTGTAAAGTTCTTCAATGGATATTTAAAATATTTTTTTTTTATTCTCAGTGCATAATTATTACTGTTACAATCTAACAAGCGTAACTGTGACAGTGAAGCCTGTAGCTGCTGAACATTTGATGGACTCCACTGCTTTTTCAGACAAGACCCGCCCCCTCGTGATTGGTCATCAATGATTGGTTTAATTTTTGCTAGTGAGACAGTCAGCCAATCAGAAGCAGAGTAGGTTCCATTAATGCTACTGAGCACATGTTGCCATGCTGGGGTTAGTTTAGTTGAAAACAACAGTTTTCAGCTAAACTAATTTGTAAATTATCGTGTTCATCTTCCTCTTCCATCTCTACCCATCCTTCCATCCTCTTCTTCTACCCAAATGCCCCATTAGCTTCTCCCAGGAGGAGGAGGAGGGGGGGGGGTATTTGGTGACACACTCCTTTATGTTTTCTCTTACGGGGTTTGCACACATCACAGACCAACTGAAAACATGCTGGAATGGGAGTCTTATTGTATTAATGCCGACAAAGCGGAAGCTGCCGTTCACTCAGGCTCCATCACACGTCTCAGCTTATCTCCAGGATTTTATTTAAAAGCTCCTCATTCAGTCAGCGCCCGAGTAACTGCATCTCTATTTACTGACTGAGAACCATTATGAAGCTCCATGTATGTCTATGACATGGCAGAAAAAAAGCTCTTCTCTACTCCTGTTACCGTGGCAACATGCAGAGCTCTTGCAGCGGAGATGGAAGGATGCTTTTTTTGAGATGCCTGCTTGTAGCACGTCTGAATCTGAATAACGGAGTTTGTGTTCCTCTAATGAAGCGATCTGAGTTTCCTCTGAGAAAGTAGAGCAGGTCGCCTCCCTCTACCCTCACCTGCTTTTATTCTGGATTGTTTTGGATCAGCAAAGTCTCAAGGGGCGGGGGGAGGGCGGGGGCAGGATGTAGGCGATTTCTTCCTTCTCCCACACAGAACAGTGTTTGTAGAAATCACAATAAGAGATTTGCTGATCAGAAAAGGGATGGTGTGGTTGCCCTGTTGGATAAACCTTGACTTTCATGTTCCTTTAGAACACATGTGTCAAACTCAAGGCCCGGGGGGGCAAATGTGGCCCGCCACATCAATTTTATGTGGCAAAAAACAAAAAAGGAATGAATAAGAAGGAGTTAGTCTGTTTTGAGGGAACACTTTATTTGGCTTTTCTTTCAGTTCAGATGTACAAACACGAATGAAAGAAAAAGACTCTGATGGTCTCTTGAAGGCACGGACACAACAACAGATGACAAGTAACTGACTCCATCATCGTGTTCACAACATCAGCAGCAGCAGCAGTCGTCACACGGCGACACTTCATCACTACAAACATGTGCTTTTATTTATCCGTGTTAATATTGTGCAGCTGTTTGTGTCACAGTTGGAAACATCTGCTTATGTTTATGGTTTTGTGCGCATTTGTGTCATCTGCATCTAAGGTCCTTTCTCTAGACGCATATGCATATTTGTCTGCCTGCCTTTTTTACAGTAACGGTAAGAAAGAAAAAGAACAGAGCAATAGGTCGCCTAGAGACAAAGATGTCACATCTGTCATCCTCAACCACCTTATGCACGTGAAAACTTTACGATTATACGTTTCTGGAACATTCAGTGACGGATAAAGCCTTATTTACAGCAGAAACATGACAACCAGCAACACTCTTCTATCTGGTGTGTGTTATGCTTTATGGTTTGAGAACAAATGGGGCATGAAAGCGGTGGAATAGAACCAGCAGAACATTTAGCAAAAGACTAGATATAAAGTTATGAATAAGAGAATTCTACATGTTAGACGACCACAGATAAGTAGAAGTATAAAGAACGGCCCTCGTGCCGACACCTGTCGGGCACGGCTTGTGTAAATTTGACTGGAAGTGAGTGAATAATGCGTCAGCACACTGTTTTACATTCATTACACCACAAATCCCCAGTAAAAAGCCCAGAAACAAGAGATACCGATAGAAAACAGCACGCCCACGGTGCTTTGGTGCCTTCCCTTCCGTTTTATCCGCTTCATTTTCTAACACACACACACACACACATCCGGACAAACACACACGTAGGCACGCACACAAAAAAACAAAAAAAAAACAAAAACTTCCAGTATATGTGAGTATTTTGAAGCACTGTGTCAGACGTCGATGTCCAGCTGTGCTTTCTCAGTATTCCCATAAGGTGGCGCTGTCCAGGGAGTCGCCACTGGCCTTTAGCCCCCCAGCATGGTCTCCTTTGAGGTACTTCCCTTCCAGAGTACGGATGGCCATCTTGTTGAGGTCACAGAACTCAAACAGGAACTGGACAGGAGTGGCGCTGCTGCACACCACCGAGGAGTCGTCTCCAACGCACCAGTACTTCCCCTGGGAGTCTAGAGAGAACACACACACACACACTTCCTGAATCCTGACTCACGCCACGTGCATGTAACCCAAAGGTCATGTGTGTTTCTGATTCCTGACCTTTGAGGGAGTACGCTCCATTGTGGAATTCCAGCTGGAAAACATCATAGGAGGCTCGGTTGGAGTCCAGGGTCGCCGTTCCGGCTTTACGAGCGCCGATGAAGCCGTGTTCGCCGCGGAAAACGATGATCGGACGGTTGATCAGTTTCATCAGGAACTGTTCAGCCTCCCCTGGAGAGACAGATCGATTAGAGCAGGGGGGGTCAAACTCATTCTCACTGGGGGCCACATCAGCGTCATGGCTGTCCTCGAAGGGCCAGATGTAACTAATAAACGTGACTAAATGTAATTCAATGTAATGAAAAATAAATGTAACTACTTCTTGATGTTAAATAACTCTGAATTTATTACTTATTCAAGTTGCAAACATTACAGTTACACAGAAAAAATATGTTTGCATGTTTCTCTGTTCTAACATAAATCCTTTTAATTTGTCAGGTTATTAAACCCACAGAACTCCATCAATCAAGGATCAAACTACCCAAGAGAATAAAGAAAATTAACATCAAACACAAGTTAGGACATTAACTTTGTTCAAAACGATTTTGTCAGAATGAAAACGGGCTTAACTACTGCATTGTGGGAAATGTAGTTTTGGTCAAAGCAGATTTTTGGCCTATTTATTTTTAGACTCTCTGACCCTTTATGCTCTTGCGGGCCACATAAAATGATGTGGCGGGCCACATTTGGCCCCCGGGGCCTTGAGTTTGACACATGTGGGTTAGAGCCTCGCTTCAAGTGAACATCATCATGATAACATCACTGAATTCTCTTGGGATGGAGAGAATTCCGATTGGGAAGAAGGGCTCACACTTATCCCAAAAAACAGAATTCCTGAAGAGTATTTTTTCTCTTCTACATTCAGAGTTCAATTTTACTTCTGCTACTTTCCCATCAGTTCCTAAATCTCAGTAACACCACTGACCTGCGTTGTCCACTGTCGCTGCCAGCTGCCCGTTCTTCTTGGCCACCACATATTTACCGTTAGCGGCACGCACACACACACGACCGTCACGCCACTCCAGCTCGAACAAGGTGTTAGCTGACCTGCGACACACACACACACACACACACACACACACACACACACACACACACACACACACACACACACACACACACACACACACACAATGAGTAGGTCATGTGTCGATTTGATTTAATGATAACTTATATTTATAACTTAATATTCCCTGGATGACGTCACCCTTCTTTCTCTGCCTATGATGCCTTATCATAACGTTATTCATTATTGTGTGTGTGTGTGTGTGTGTGTGTGTGTGTGTGTGTGGTTACTTGGTGGAGGCGGTGCACTGCAGTCCTCCACCCGGTGTCAGGGTCCAGTATTTCCCAGCAGAGGTTCTGAAGGCACACTTCTTCTCCTCACGGCTCATCTCCATCTGGAACACTTCCTGGTCTCCTTCTTCATCCTGATTGGCTGACAGGTCCATACCTAGAGAAAATGTCTCAGTCAGTTTCCAGTCAGTTTCTGGTGTTTCTTCTTTCCTTCCTCGTCTAAAACTCTCTTACAGTTTAATTTAATTCACTGAAGGAGACAGAATGTCCTGAGCTCTGAAGGCGTGGCTGCAGGTTCACTGTACAGTATTGTTGGACCCGCACACGGGATGTCCTGCCAGGGACTAATAACAGGTCACGAGTCATGGTGAAAATGATATCAAGCAAGCCTGGCAAAAGCAAACACTTTTTATACTGTATACTTACAGGATAGAGCTATGGACTAAACGACTAGGGAGAAATATCAGGCAGCTAAATGCTCTGGTACGTTTAGCTTCTGGGGTCAGGATGAGACTTGGACTCCCTGAAAAGAACTTCCTGCTGTCTCTGAAACACTGACATCGCATGTGATGAAACAAAGCATGCTAAATGACGCTAAAACACATGATATATCTGCTATAAACTAGCCTGACGGAAATGTAGCACTGTTCCACATGACTTTGACCCGTGATGGATATTTCAGCTTGCCTTTCTTCAATTGCCCCTTGGGGACAAACAAAGTTTTTGGAATTGAATCGAGTTTTTTTGTATTTATATTATGTGTTTTAAGATTTAAGTCTATTTCTTTCATTTCTAAACTGCTCTGCCATCTTGAACAAGACTCTCTGGAAGAAGAGCAGAGTCTCGTATCTCACCAGAACCTTCTGGGTTCACCTCAGACATTATGGACATTATTGACCTGTTATTACTCAGTCCTGCTAAGACTTCACTAAAAGACCAGGTCAAACAACACTGCCCTACAATGACCTCATTGAGACAAAGATTATCTTTCTTCTCCCACGGTTCATCACTCTTGGAATGCCACACACACACACACACACACACACACACACACACACACACACACACACACACACACACACACACACACACACACACACACACACACACACACACACATTTATCCGTTTATCACTTTTATCTCCTGCATGAACCCCTCCTGGTTTTTCTGTCTGTTCTCAGTTTGTTCTGAGACAAAGAATGATGGTGAAACTACAGAATGACGCCAACCCTGAACCAGCAGCCGCAAAGCATGGGTAGAATTACTGCAGAAAAAATGTTAAGCTAGGCCAGAAAGTGGGGGTGGGGTGGGGTGGAGAGTGGGGAGAAAGTGAGCGCATGATAATGGGAAACACATGGTGTGGTCGAAAAAATGGGGAACCCAAGTCTCACATTCTGTTTGTGGGGTTTCTTAAACACACACACACTCCACATTTATTCTATTCATGCATTCAGGTAATAAGTGTGTGTCAGTGTGATTTTTCCACCAGCATGTGGCGCTGTAGAGCCTCACCTTGCCTCGTGGACACGTTCCTCTCGTTCCCTGCAGTCATCACGACCTGCGCATGGCTGCGCTCCAGGCCGAACAGCTCATCCTTCCCCACCCGGGTGCCTTTCCCAGACTTCAGGGTCCCGGATGGACCCACGGGAGCCAGGTAGCGCCCGTCGCAGTCACGGATCGCCACTTTCCCGGAGCGGAACTCCAACATGTACCCGGTATCCTTGTCCGTCTTTGTGGACAGGCTTCCATCATTACGCAGGAACCGGTTGTCAGACGTCTCCAGGTGGTAACGCTGGTCACGGTAGACCAGCGTTACCAGCGAGTCGACCCCCCAGGGAATATCCCGGTTCACTGACACCTCCTGTCGCTCCCCTTGGACGCTCAAGTGGGCGAAGCGTTTGCGCGCAAAGCTGTAGAGGATGACCTGCGGGTGCACGGCCAGGTGCACGCTCCATTTCTCGGTCGGCGTGGCGCTTTGCGCAAAGCAGGTGATCCGGTCCTCGCTGCCCCCCAGGTACCTTCCGTGGGGCTCGGACTGCAGAGACCACCGCCCGTCGTCGTGCGCGGCGATGACGAAGCGGCAGTCCCGACCGCGCGTCTCGCTGTCCGCGGTGACGTTCCCGTCTTTGTCCGTGGCGAGGTACCGGCCGAGGTGGGAGAGGAGGAACACGGCGCTGCCGTCCTGCCCGGTCTGCTCCAGGGTCCAGGTCTGCTTCTTCTTCAGGCTGCTGGCTGAAGCGTTGATCTTGAAGCCGAAGGTCTCGGCCGTCAGGTACTTCCCCGCGCTGTTGATGAGCCCCAGGGGGATCTGGAGCAGCTCGTCTGAAGACATGGTGGCTGCGCGTCAAAGGAGGAGAAGAGATGCTGCTCTGGTCTGGAGGAGGGGGGGAAAAAAAGGGTGAATGTGAGGGAGGAGGAGGAGAGAGGGGTGATGACTGATGATGAGGAGTGTTCCCCCCTGACTGCAAATCGGAGTCGCTGGAGCTGCAGGATGGGGAGGGTTTTTTTTTTTGTAATATGACGGCAGCACACGCCCCAGATACAGGCGGAGGAGCTGGAGGGAGATTACAGCAAATTTGTCAAACCATCTTAACCCTGTTCACGTACAGTGGGTTTAACTCTTTGTATGGATCAACACAAGAGAGTTTCCCCCCCCCACAATCAGCACAAAAAGCTTCTTTTAAATGAAAGCTTCAGTCTCAAAATGATTCAAACTCCTGAGGAACATCCTTGAGAAGAGAACAGGTTTGTAAATCAGAAGTAAACCCCCCTCCCTATATGTGAAGCGTAGCTTGGGCTTGGTGATGCTTTACTACACTGGAATCCGAGATGGATTCCATCAGGGATCAGGAAATCCTGGGAGTAGACGTCTCCATCTGTGAGGACGATGAAGCTCCGATGTCATTGGATGAAGAAGATCTCAGAATCCACCAAGGCTCAGTTCCAGAAGAAGTCCTGAAGAACATTCCAGAACTAGAATGTCCTAAGGTTCCTCAGGAACGCGTCCTGAAGCTGGAGTCTGGATCTGGATCTGCATCAGCAGCGTCTCAGCAGATGAAGGACGCCTGGAGACGCTGGTCATGAAGGACGGGATCATGTAGAGACAAACAGTATCATTCCTTCATGATTCCTTTCCCTTCATTCCGCCCCACTAATTGAGATCTGCTCGCCATCAGTTCTGCATGGATGGAGTTATTCACTGGCTGACAGAGCAGCGTTTGTCTCCAGCGCCGTGTTGGCAGGAAGCTACTGAGGAAAAGTTTGTCAGAAGGACTTGAAGTTCTGTATATTCATCACAAATGTTAAAAATATCTGATTTTTTTTTTAACCCTTTGCTTAGAAATCGCTGTCATTAAAGAACACTATCCTCTCATTGTGTTGAATTGATAATCAATGTTTGTTTTTTCCTTCTAAGGTTTCTGAAATTAATGTTTAAAATCAGATCCCAACACACACAACACAGGAAGAACCGTGTGGAATCATTCTGTGCAGCAGCACATGTAATGAAACATGTAGAAACAGGACATTTAAGGGGTGGGTTTCCGTTAGGATCTGCAGTTGTTTCCTGACCTTGTGGTTCCATTGGCTGGTGGGGGGCAGATCTGTCACCTCTGTCCACCCCCACTGGGTGTTACACCCGCCCTGGACATCCACCTTTATTTATCCTGGATAGGGCTGCTGGGTGTATATTTTCCTCACACCCAGTAATTTCAACAGACTGATGACAGGTCAGTTTCAAAGTTAAGGACTTTGGGACTCCTTTCTTTCAAGTTATAACGCTGAATTATGCTTTTTTTTAAAAATTATTTTAAAAAATTCTAGTCCATAAATTCTTCATCCACCAAATCCCACTCAGAGTTGTCCAGCTAGTTGAGATACTTTCTGTATTCTCGACTCAGATATCAATAAAACTTGAAAGACTTGTTTTTGGATTTACTGTGAGAAAACATGAGCCCCCCCACCCCAGTTTTCCGTTGGACAAAAAGGTTCATCAGCAGTCCACAGAGGGTTAATCTGCATAAACCTATATGTATAGGTTCTGAATTTTCATTAAGTTGTCAATATGCATGCAAATAACTGTCCTGAAATGCCCAGGGGATATGAGGAGTGTGTGTGAGTGTGTGTCTGTGAGACTGTGACAGTTATTTTGTTGGCTTTCAAAAGAGCTTAAATATTTTGGGGCTTCTTGTCTTTTCTTCTTTTCAATTGGACTATATACCTGATGAAGAACTCACTGAAATAGAGGCGTATGGAGGAAATTTGACTTCTGTTCAGGCTTTAAGTTACTGGTTTGCAGCTGAATGTGGAAGAAACATAAAAATGGAACATCTGAAATGAGAATTTCACCGAGATGTCGAGTCTAGATGATGTTGGACACTGAGCAACATCGCCCCCATCTGGCCGTTTAGGGAACAGCAGCAGTGAAATGGATCCACGTGTGTGACTCGCTGGGAGCCTGATGCTTTCAGTGTTTTTGTATTTCATACATGTGTTAAAAAAATTTTTTTTTACAGTGCCCTGTTATAAAAGTTCCCACATTTGGTGTGAATGATGATACTAAATACATTTGGTGTATGCTCATCATTATATCCCATTCATCTCTCTCTCAAGTAAGCCACTGATTACTATTTGCGTTCAAGAAGACATTTTTTTTTGTCTTAGATGAGATTTGCGATGGGTTTGTTTGCCCTTGAACAAAAGTATAGTGTTCCTGGCTGTGTGGCTCTGAGGAAGGGGGGGGGGGTACCGCCTGTATAAACAGTGTGGGTGAGACTATATGCTTCAGTAACAACAGTTCACTGACTTCTCTTCAGACTGTAAGAAAGAAGGATGAAGAATCATGCAAAAGAGAGGGGACATTTACATTAGAATGTAGGAGGATCAAGTAGATGTCTATTCATTTGCATATACTTTACAAATCCAAATGTATCCCCTGATACCCATAACCCTAACAATGCTTATCTCCTCTGCAGACAGGTGCGTCTCTTTTTCCTTCTCTGCCTTTGTTCAAGTCTGTTTCTGCATTAAAGGGATGCTCCTTTAGTTTACACAGTCGTCTACAGGTCCAGAGTTGGCACTGTGCATCAGTACATGCCACACAAAAACATTTTTTTATTCCTTTAACCTTATGGTATATTTAGATACTAAAGGGAGCTGAAACAATTGGTAACAAAGTACAGGAGGTGGAACATAAGAAAATAAAACTGTAAATCAAATTTACACTGAAGTAAATGACAGGATACTGGTGCTGTTTTATATTAATTTATTATTTAAAATTTATTTATATTTGTTTAAATACAACAATGTGTTGAAAAATATCATTTTATATTTAAAACTGTAATAATTATGAATGCTATCATGTCAATAATTATTTTCTACCTTTCGTTTCGCTCACATCCTTCTTCACCGCTATTGGAAGAAAAGTCCTTATAGCCCGCCTCTTTTTAGTTCTAGACCAATAGAAAAAGGGAGGAAGTGACTCAGAGACTAGGATGGGAAAGGGGGCAAACGACACTGTTCTACATTGTGGTTTAGAGTTTACTTCCGTCAAGTAGTCACACTTAATATTTACATCCGTCTTACCGTTTCAAAATAAGTATATGCATGATTAGCATGTGGCTTTTTGGTAAAAAATATCACAGATTTTTAATCACTTGAACTCAATTTTTATAGAACAAGTATTGATATTCATACACACGCTATGAACACACGGATTCCGATACGAAAACGTTATTGTTATACGCTTGTTATGCTATTATTTTGAAGGAAAATGAGATAGTTTCCGGCTCCGACTTTCGTATAACAAATTTGACGTATTTACCTGGTTGCTAGACGACTCAATCTGTAACACTCACTTGAAGGTCCGAATGCATGTCGATAAATCGTCATTTTAACGAATTTTAGAAGCTATGTTGAGCAGTAAATTCTTACCGGCTCGTCACATGGATAGTACGTAGTGTTCAAGGCGGGAATCGGATTTATATCGCTGCTAACATCTCTTTTGTTGCCTTATGTGTTTACTACTAGCAAGACGGTCAGCCTGAGATGCGCTTCCGATGATCGGAAGCAATGAAAGGGTTACTCCTTAAGTTTTCTAACTTAACTTTATATTTGATTTTTAACTTAACTCTAAATTTAAGTTAAATCCAGTTCAACCGTGAAGATGTCTCAGGAGGCGAGTGATGTTCCTACAGATGAAGACTGTGAGGAGCTGGTGAGTCTATAGCATAGGTTCATTAACTTATAAAGCTCAAATCCATATTTTATTAGATCAAACTCCAAAACAACTGAGAATGTGTCACACATTTTGTGTTGTGAAAGTGTTATTTTCAAAAACCTTTAATTTGGATGTGCTGGGATAGATCAGATCCTGGTTTGTTTCCTCATGAGTTTTTATTGTTACCTTAGAATTAAACTTTTCCTCATCCCTCACTAAGATCTCTGTCCAAACTAGGTGGAGGATGGTTTTTCTTTCTCTGCTGACTTTCTGGAAAAGGTAAGCATCACTGGTGTCACACATCCCTCTCTTAGCAGTCATATCAGGCTGTCTTCAGGGCAGCGCGCTGCTCTAATATCCTGCATTTGCTCCATCAGAAATCAAAAGGGAAGAGATCTTCTGGCAAGTCTCCTTCTTTAATAGGTAAGTACGATTTTTATCCAGATATTCCAAAAAAAACCCCCACAATTGACTGTTTCCATGTATAATATATGTGTATGCAGGGTCTCCATACCTCACCAGTATGAATGTGAACCCCAGGAGAGTGGCGGTGGCGGCCTGGAGACTGCCGAGGTCGTCCCTGGGGGACACCAGAGGTGACACGACTGGGGAGGGCGGGTTGGATCATCTCAGGTCCCTCAGCAACGGCCATGGTAAGTTCACAGAGAGGTGTCTGTATCCAACAGGGATGTGGCTGCAGGACTCAGATGTAAATGTAAAGAGTGATAAAAGCAAGACTTGGACTTGTTTAAGTTTATTTGGTAATTTGATTCATGAAAACAGCTGCTTACTGATGGGAATTAACCATTTATGTTTTGTCTTTCCTTCTCCTTGTCCAGAGTGCAGCGTCACACCGAAGCTTCTTCAACAGACCTTGGGCACAAGGAAACACCTCCGCTCTGAATCCAGTGGTGAGCGAGTGTGTTAACGTGCCAGAATAGGAATCTAAGTCAGGAAAAGTTCAGAAGAAGAAAGTTTAAAGTCAATTTCTGTGCTAAACGGACGAGTTTCCAGTCGATTGTCAGCAGACGGTGGACAGAGATGATCCACTTGATTATGAATCCTCTCCCTGTTTGTCCACATGTGTTTCAGGCTTCGCCTTCACCACGGGTAGCTACAAAGACAAGGAGGACATGCAAGAAGAGATTGTCCACCTCAAAAAGGTGAGAAAATGAATAATACAAAAGGAATGCAGTGACTTCAGTTCGGTATTTAATACATTATGTGTTGGGGTTAGGGTTAGGGTTGGTGGGGTGGGGTTATGGTTGTCAGCAATGGCTGAGAGCAGTGTAGATTTATTTCTTTACGTGTGCATTCTTTATGCTGTGAACTTTTCCTTCCTGTCTTTATTGATGTGAGATTTATTACTTATTTATTTTCTCTGCAGAGTCTCCAGTTACAAAAGACCGATAACCGACAAATGAAAGCCAAACTGCGTCGTCTGGAGGAAGATAACGCTAAAAGAGAGAAACAGATAGAAGAACTGTTGGATCCCACTAAAGTACGATCACAAAAGCCGCTCAGGTTTTGTCAAACACTTTGAACCGCAGTTGTAATCGTTTTTATGAATGTTTTTATTATAGGGATCTGAATACACTCGAAGTTTGGTGGATAATAAAAAAGACGGGAGTGTGGTGAGTTTGTCCAGTTCCAGTTCCAGTTGTTAATTATTCTGCTTGATCTTAAGAAGATTTAGTTAAATTGATTTTATCCATCAAGGTTGTCAATGGGCTGAAACAGAGAATCCTGAAGCTGGAACAGCAGTGTAGAGAGAAAGAAAATGCTCTGAGGTAAGACACTTATAAGTCTGTTTGGTTTGTGTATGAAGCAGCAAATGTTCAGATTCTCTTCTTTCTGTCTCCAGTAAACTCCAACGAGAGCTGCGGACCACCAACCTGGAGGAGCTGAAGATCACAGTAGAAACCTACTTAGAAGAGGTTCCATCCACACTCATTTTATCTGAAGATTTTCTCCACTGATTGATTAAATGTTTAGTCAGTGAAATTTCAGTGGAAGTGAGAAGAGCTCAGAGCCCAAAAGTTTTTTTTTTTTGTCCAACCAAAAATCCAAAAGCCAAAGATACTTAATGTCTGTCAAAATCAGTCATGAATTCATAAATCAAAGCAATAAATCCTTTCATTTTAGAAGCAGGAACCCAAAAATGTTATTTAAAATCAAAAATGGCTGAAACTATGACTCTATTCACTTTTTTCAGACCAAGTAATCAATCAACAACCTAATGGTTGCAGTAACTTGCAGGATATGGATTTTCCAGAGTTTCTTAAATAAGCACAAAATCATTGCTGGGATAAAAGCAGCGCTCCGTGGCTGCTGTTCGTGTCCTTTCTGTCATATCATAGTTACGTTGGTGTGATGATAAAGTTTGTGTCACCTTTCAGATCCAGAGGCTGAGGATTCTTCTAGACGCGTCAGAGAAGAGGTACACACTCCTCCTCTGAGGTGTCAGCCAACATGCTCAAGTTCTTAGACAGGGTTTACACCAGAAATCTGTCGCTCCTGCTTCAATTCCCTCCGTATCTCTGCTGCTTCCTGTCTGCAGCAGTCGAGCAGAGAGTAAATGCTCCCAGAGGCAGCAGAGGGCGTTAAGCTCCACCGTCCAACGTCTGTCTGAGAACCTGAAGCAGCTCCAGCAGGAGAACGCAGCCCTCAGGGGGGAGCTCGATACGGGGCCCCCCGCAGGAGGAATCAAAGGTGGTAAAACATCACTGACACCCCCCGTCTCTGTCCCCAGAATGAAAGACAAAAGTTTATCATAAACTAATCCAAATTCAAAACGATAGCGTGAATCACGAGTGACGCATACCAGTAGAAATTGGAACTATATGTACATATTTTAATGAGATTAATAAGATTATGCGTCTTTTTATTTATTTATTGTACGTTAAGATGATATTATGTGCTTATAATAGTTTCCAAGTGATTTTAAGAGTCCAGTATTTGTGAAGGACAAAAGTTAAGTCGAGTAAAATGACGAAAACTTTTTTTCTTTTCTGCGTAGTTTTTAAAACCGACATATAATCGAGAACGACTGAACTCTGTATTTTATTTTATTATGGGTCGTTTTTATGTCCCATTATTGTTTCTGGTCAGTCTTAGGGAATAATACTTTTTTATTTAGAGGAGTAATAACATTTAAATGACCTCAAATGTCAATTATAGATTATAAATTAATAAATAAATACTTATGAACAATTCAGCATACGAAAAACTTCTTGGAAACAATTGTGTTTGTATGTTGAGGACTATCTGTCTGTTTTCACTTCTTTTCTCTGAAATAATTTTTTTGTTATTTCCATGTCATGAATTTAATCCTTCAAACAAAAGAAACAAATGATCAGGTAACCTGCTGTTCTCAAACTCATCAATATAAGGATGTGTCTGCGTCTCCTAGGTTACAGAGAGTGGAGTAAACAGAGGTTGTTGAGAAGGCTGCTGGAAGTGGAGAAGGTGAGACAAATCTATGTCAACACACACAGTCACATGTTTCCTGTTATCACACAAGGAGACGTCACACCGACTCCTCTCTCCTCCAATCAGAGGCTGGAGGACAGCAGGAAACACACCCAGCCGGCAACGAGCAGCAGCCAATCGGATCGGGGGAGCCAGACCGTACCGACCGACATTCTGAGATTTACCATGGCAACAGAGGCAGTGGTCTCCGTGGGAACGATCACGGAGGGATGGGAGGAGGCGACTCATCTGAGAGAACGCCTCAGCCGATTGGAGGAGGAGAGGGCGGAGCTAGAAGAGACGCTGAGGAGTAAAGAGTGAGTGAGCGGCGACTTAAAGTTCAGTCCCTCTGTTATGTAAGTAGAACATGTTGAATATCTTATGTCACCGCACACATCAGAGAAACCAATCAAAACCGTAAGTGGAGCTGCGTCTTATTGCTAACGGAAGTGATGGTTGCTATGGAAACAGAATGACTGACTCTGGGTCTTTAGAGTGTTTCTGTGTTCTGTTTGTGTTTTCAGTGATGAAATCAGAAAAATAAAGACAGAAAGAGAGTCGGAAAGAGAACGATGGGAAGCGGAACGCGCCAAAGAATGGGAGAAACACGTACGTCAGCAGAAGTACGTTTCTGTATATCTCTTTATTCTGATTCTCTTTTAAAACAAAAGAGCTCACATTTTAGAAAGCAAAACGTATTAAAGTGAATACTTAGCTAACACGCTGAGAGAGCGTATTGCTGACCATGAGAACGTCTGCTGTGGCAGCTGGTCGTGTTTGGTCGCTTGTTTCTGTATTGTTTAGTTGGTGTTTGTGTTTCTCAGACAGGAGGTGGACAAGTTGAGGGCGAAGATCCCAACTCTGAAGGACAGAAGCAAACTGGCCCGATCTGAGCTCCCCTCATCCTCAGCCACGCCCCGACAGGAGAAGGAGGAAGCTACCGCTGGAGCAGATCGGGAGGAGGGAGAGGAGAGGGATGCTGGGAGGAAAGAAACGGAGGAGGGTGACGGAGGTGAACGGTCAGAAAGAGAGGAGAAGGGCAGAGGGAAAGCAGCGCAGGTCATTCAGAGGAACTGGAGGAAACACAGGAACAGGGTAGGGTTCAAACCCCAATGAAATGGGGACAAAACTCCAGACGCGCTTCTGTTTATCTCCACCTGTCTTTATTCTGCACCAGGACATCGTGATGCTGCAGTCAGCGTTCAGGGGACACGTCCTCAGACAGGACCTGCTGAAGGAAACACAGGTTCAAATGTCACCCGCACACCAAACGCCTCCAGAAGTTGTGTGGATTGTAATTCTGTAAAAGTCGACCTCGTCGTTCTCTAACTTCCTCTCAGAGCTGCTCTCGTTCCTAATTTTCTTCTGCCTGGAGTTCCATCTCATCCTCGTTTCTTTCTTTCAGGCTGTAGAAGCAGCAAACCTCAGTGTTGCTGGATCCTCCATAGGAGCCGAGCCGGATGCTGTTGCCGTGACGATGATACAGTCTGCCTTTAGGGGTCACCTGGCTCGCTGTAGTCCGGCAGCAGAGAGGTGAGTCCTGTTTACAAGGAAGACGTTTAAGGAAGAGATTTTGTCAAACATGAATTCTGTGTGTGTGTGTGTGTGTGTTGTGTGTGTGTGTGTGTGTGGTTGTGTGTGAATCAGCTCCGTGTCACCTGTGCCTCCTCTGATTGGTAACAATTTGCCCAAACCGGTCCCGAGAAGATCTCGCTCAGCTCACACAGACAGCATGACAGGTGAGGGTCACACACAAGATTGTACATGTAGAAATGTATATATTCCATACATACATTTTTATTTCTAATAAAATAATAATAAAATATTTATATATAATATGTCATTCTGGTCACTAAGGTGCTTCTCCCGTCCATAAGGAGGATGAAAAGCAGGGTGAGGACGGAGATCCCTGGCTCACGTCTAGTGCTCAGCCCTCCAGGATGACACCAACGACAGGTCAGAGGTCACGTAACAGTTTGGGTTTTGTCAGATCGGAATCTCCAGACATAGAATACAGTACATATTGTAAGCTAATATTAGCATTGATGCGGGGTCATTAAAACAATGTGCGCCTGTGTGTCTCCTGCAGAGCCAACAAAGCTTCACGGCACAGCTGATGGCGCAGCCGCTGCCGTGGAGTCAGATGACTCTGATGACATCATCGTGTCTCCGTCACGTCCAATGAGAAGCAGAGAAGTCTTAAAGTTATAGATGTCTGTCTGGATGCACGTGATAACTGGGATAATCCAGTATTCATTTAGGGTGATAAATACACAATGTTTGCTGAATTATACATTCACTTCAGTTTGTATTCTTCTGGTTTGCCATGTCAGACAAATAGCCCAAAGTGCCTACGGCGTGGATTTTCAAATTAAAAATCCAGTTAAGCAATAAAAGTACTAATTTCTCACTGCTTCATTGGCCAAAGTATAACACAATATAGTACTGTCTTCCTGTGGAGTTCAGAGGTGTGAAATGAAGCGTACTTTTACATGCCTGATTTGTAACATATGAATATCAGTACACTAAATACGCGGAATTCATACTGGATCATTCTGAGGTACGACTGAGGAGTGATTTTCAGCTGATGCACTATTGAGTCAAACTGTGAATACATTAATAATCACTCTGCTGCAATAATAAACACACTGTCGGGACAGTGGAGGAGAGCAGGTCCAGTACCACAACAGTTTGTGTTCAGAAACAGACGATGGTGGAGGTCAACAAAAGAGAACGGAGGCATACAGTTTTCCCCACATGATGTGTGTAACTAAAATGTAATAAAATGCTGTTTTTTTTAATCATTTAACCTGTGTTTGGTGTAGCTCTTTTCATCCACTGGTGGAAAATATTGATATTGATCGATTGAAGTACTGAACAAGGTACAATTTTGTGTCCTATCCATTTCAGAAACGGACATCTAAATAGAAGAACGAGGAGTTGTTCGATTCTTCGTTTTAAAAACCCACCTAAAGCAACTGTCAAAACTAAAATTCAACCAACTTTGACAAAAAAAATACGATTTTTTTAAATATCCGATTCTGAAACGTTAATCTAATTAACAGACGATGGGGGGGGGGGGGGGCATCTCTCCTTCCAAGAGCTGCCAGATCCACATGTCTCTGGGGAGGTGGGGGTTCTCACCGACCAGCGGCACAGGGTCTCTGGTCTGGACCCAGAAGAACCAGAACCTCCACAGATTAAAGAGGACCAAGATGATCTGCACCAGTCAGAGGAGCTCCAGTCTGGAACCAGAGGAGCCTCCGTGGATTAAGGAGGAACAGGATGAACTTGACACCGGTTGATGGAGCTCTACTTTAATTCCAGAGCGTCCAAGTGAGAATCCACACGGATGAAGAGCGTTATTCCTGCGACACCTGCGGGGAAAGATTCAGCGACCGTTCGGTGCTGAAGCGACACGTGACGATCCACACGGGCGAGAAGGCCCACGCTTGTGTGACGTGTGGGAGAGCTTTCAGACTAGTTAGTGAATTTAGAAAACACCTGAAGATCCACACGGGTGAGCGGCGCACCTTTGCAAGACTTGTGGGTAAAGTTAAATGGAGATGACAAAGTTGAGAAGACACATAAAAACACACAGACTGTAGCCTGGTTTTATCCAAAACAATTGTCAAACCTGAAGATTCTGAAACTGCGCCTCATGACCTCTGACACATGTGAACTCTGACACATGTGACCTCTGACACGTGACCTCTGACACATGTGACCTCTGGCACATGTGACCTCTGGCACATGTGACCTCTGCACACATGTGCTGTTGCAAAATTGAACGTGCATTTTTCATTTTTCTCAGGAAAATGCACCACTTTAGCCAGAAACAGTCACAACCTGGAGAAGAATGTCTTAGCAAATACTGCCATCTAGTGGCCATAACAGGAACTGTCCCAGCGTTAACACCCATATTAAAATACATTTTAATGGCTCTGCGTAGCCCATAAAATGAATTCTAATAAAAGGTGTTGAGTCAAAGCCAGCAGAGAGGGGCAAGAGTAAAATAATAAAGAAATAGTAAAATTCCAGACTCAAAAAGAGCTCCTCCTGTAAATAAAACTTGTCTCAGATTGACTCAAGAAAACTTCTGCCCTAGAAAACATGCAGTGAATACAGTTTGTTGATTAAAAAAAAAAAAGGTTGTAGATGATTGATCACCGATAACAGCTGGAAGCAGAGCTGAACAGGTCACGTGTCCCAGTTAATGCCCTTCTTACAGGGAATACAGTACATGACCTGGGGGGTGTATGACACTTTAATGCTTGTTCTATGACAAAGTGTTGCGTGTTATTTGTTGTTATAAATATTATGTTATATATTCTGTATTGCATTAAATTCAAACTGGATCTATTTACACGTCATGAGTTTTATTCTTATTAGATACTTATAAAAGACGCAAAATAACGGGAAAGAAGTCCTCTGTATTCTGCATCCAGACGCACTCCCCCCGTTTCGCCGTTAGGGGGCGCCCTCCGCCACTAGTGTGCAGAGCTGGCGCTGCCGCAAAGCCCCCGTCCTCCAGGGCTTTTTAATCACCGTGTTCGCCTCACGCTCCAACAATATCATCCAATTGAGGCGCCGATCGGACGGTTCGTCGCGGGGAAACGGCGCCCGTGGAAGCGCGAATCATTTGGAACCGAGAGAGGAGCGCAAACGAGGCGTGAGCGCACGGCGGTGATCCTCCGGACCGGGCTGCGGGGGTTTTAACCCTTCATCTGTTCTGATCCCCTCCGCTTTCGAGGGAAGGTCGTCGACAACGACGCTTCCTGGGTGAAATGTGACCGTCATTTGCTGCTATTTTTGTTCGTTTTTTTATTTTTTGTTTGTTTTTCTTCAATGCGGTCGGAACCTCCACCGACTCGGTTGCAGCTCTCTCGGTTCGGCCGCGTTGATGCAGCAGGGTACGGCTGCACCGGAACCGGGAAGACAATAGGTGAAATCTACGCCGGCCTGGATTCCCAACACGACATTAGACAAGACTCTGCATCCGCTTCGGCTCTTCTAGGTAGGTGGTGGTAGTCTTTCCCTCCCCACCCCCGGAGCAGAGCTTCGTGTCCGCGGGCGGATTCCTTCGCGTCTGCCGCCGAGTTGCCTTGACGACTCGGGTAGACTGCGGTACTTTGAGACGGACAAAGCGGGTTAATGTTGGTTAATCCTGGTATTATAGCGAATCAAATCAAATATTAATCGATTAATCGAGTTGACCGACGTGTGTCGACGCGCTCCGGTCGGTACCGGTGGTTCTGGATCGGAGCTTTTACGCACCGTTTTGGGTGTTGTTGTTTTTTTTTTGTTTTTTTTTTCCCCACATGGGCGTAAATTGATGTCAGCCATGCTGTTGTGCTCTAACCGTGTGACCTCACCGGGTGAATTATTGTTTAAAACATGCTGGGGTTGTTTTTTGGATGACATTTTTTCTGCGGGGTTATTTGCGGTAGTTTGTTTTGCGTTGCGTAATGACGCGTTGACATGACGCTAAATATGACGCGTCCGTGTTTATTATGGTGAAAACTGTGTAGGAAAAGAACAGATCATGTCAGAAATGTGATTATTGATTCATTTTAGTGAAGGTTAGTGAACGCTTTTTAATCACACCTGCGCAGGTGAAGGGGGACAGGTAAATGCAGAGCGCAGCCAATCCACGGTGGGGGGGGAGAAGGATGCTCCTGGTGTCAACATCCCTGAGGCCTCCCAATCGGATGCTGAACCTGAACCAGTTTCTGTCCCCTTTTAACCCGCTGATGTGGATTTCTCCACAGCGTTCCAGTGAGGGATCCGGTTTTCCGAAGGGGGGCAGGCGCAGCGACAGCCGGAAACAGGGATGGCGGCCGTGGTGAACTACTCCCCTCCCTGGTGGGTGAATCTCCTCCACCGGCTGCCCCACTTCAACCTGGAGTTCCAGATGGTGAGCAGCGATTTCAGGCCGGAGGACTCCGAGTACCAGAAGGTAAGGAGCATCTCACCCCCCACCCCCACCCCACTCACTTTCCTCCCTCCCCTCCCAACATACTAGTCAGTTGGATTAAAATCCAGAAAACCAGGCGACTTTCAGCGTCAATCGGCGTCCCACGTTTTGGCCCTCACAATTTTGGCGTGGCGTGGGAAGACACCCACAGCCGTGAGCGAAAGGGAGGGAGACGTGACCCGAAAAGAGACGGAGGAAGAGGAGGATGAGGAGGAGGGAGGGAGGAAGATTAAAAAAAAAAAGACAGTGATTGGAGGCCAGAAGAGAGTGAGACGGCTCCGTGAGCCATGGGAGGTGCTTCGAAATGACCAAACCGCCACTTCCTGTGAGCTATTCAGTGTTTGACTAAAGGCCTTTGTGTGTGTGTGTGTGTGTGTGTGTGTGTGTGTGTGTGTGTGTGTGTAGCCACAGGAATTTTAAGGACCCCTCTTTTAGGGCTGATTACATCCTGACATATTTTAGCAGGCGCTTCCGTTTCTATGACTTTTTTTTTTTTTTTTTGGGTGTTTAAGGTGCATCGAGCTGCTCGCCGGGCGCCACACGCGTGTGTGTGTGTTCTGCTGCACGCATCGCTGCGTATTTAGCACTTAGTGCTGTTTGTCGAGGTCACAGATTCCCCAGGGGCTTGTGTGTGTGTGTGTGTGTGTGTGTGAGTGTGTGTGTGAATATAGGGGTCCCATTCAGGGTGAAATCATTAATTCCGGCTAGACGAGTGGAGGGAGGGGGGAGGCGTGAGCGGGTGAGGAGAACAAGTAGAGGGAAGTTGAATCGGATTCAAGGAGGAAAGGGGGGGTCGGGTGGGAGTTGGGGGGGTAGGGATGGGAAAAGGGGATGGGGGGGGCTGTAGTGTGTTGTGAAAGAATGCTCTCTTTCTTTCTTTAGGTTGGCTCAGTGTATCTGCCTCAGAGGCTTTCACGCATCCACTCATCCCAGCTGACACACACACACACACACACACACACGCACAAACAAGATCCCACGCTGTGTGTTTTAGTGCGTTCATCACAACAACACAACACACACACACAATGCAGAGAACGGTGTGTGTGTGTGTGTGTGTGTGTGTGTGCGATGTTTTTTCCTTTCTGATGTGGTTTGGCACAGGTTGGTTTGTTTTCAGCTGCGGCGCGGCCGAGCCGGTCGGAGCTTCCCCACCCCCCCCCCCCACCCCACCCCACCCCTCGCCCACTCGCTCTCTCACATCCGCCGCTCTAACGCCGTTCGTTTAAGTAAGCTCGACCAATCGGAGAAGCGTCCGGCGGCTCCACTTTCACCAGCGTCCGATTTTTCTTTTTTGAACCAAAACAAAACGCGTCCACTTCTACTTCCACCCCCACCTCAACACCAAACACCCCCCCCCCCAGGAGGAGGTGAAATAGGAGCTCACAAGTTCTGCTTTCTGCATGTGTGTGTGTGTTCATCCGTTCCTGTTGTGGAGGAATGGCAGCGTCAGCGGCGCCGTCGGAAACAGCTGCACAACATTACAGACGAGTCATGTGACCTGGAGTGACGTGCGTGTGTGTGTGTGTGTGTGTGTATTTGTGTGTGTGTGTCAGCAGTGGAACAGAAGACTGTGGTCTCACTGTGGGTCAAAGGTCAGGAAAGGTGGCGCTCTGCCACTGTTTTGGTGTCTACGGCCGACAAAACAAGATTTAAATTCAGAAAAGTCTTCGTGGCGTTTTTTGTTGATCTTTGACCCCCCCAGAGGAACCCTTGGAGAATGAAACACATGGAGACGTGAAGACGACCCGCTGAAGTGGAAGTGATTGATGCTGTCGGCTCACACACACACACACACACACACACACACACACACACACACACACACACACACACACACACTCTTAACCGGACAGATTGAAAGTGGATCGCAGTGACGGGGCGTTAAACATTTAGCCCCTCCTCCGTCCAGCGTGCAAGCTGATCTGGAGTTGCCTTGATGTTCACACACACACACACACACACACACACACACACACACACACACACACACACACACACACACACACACCACCGAGCTCACCATGCTTATTAGTAGCTAATTGATCCGTGCTTAATCCGCTGTGACGGTTCGTCAGCCTGACAGCTGATCTAGCGGTCATGATGGTGAGAGGGGGGAGGGAGTAAGGGGGAGGAGTTGGGGGGAGGTGGGAGGAGCCAGTGTTAAACCATGCACACAAACATCAACAGACCTGTATCAGCCGTTATTGCTTCATGCACACATGATCAGCTGATCAGATGAGGTCATTACAACCCATTATAACATGGTTATAACATGGTTATAACATGGTTATAACATGGTTGTAACTACACGGTTTCATGTGGTTATGTTTTTTGGTCATGTGACGTCCTGTTCTGCTCCCTGTGGCGTGATTTATGTCATGAAACACACAAAGTTAAGCAGGGCGACCCCCCCCCCAACCCCCAGGACTCCCCCTCCCACCATGTGACTGTTAAGCCCTGCTGCTGGTCTTACAGGCACCAGTGATCCAACAATGCATTAACGGAGTCTGCAGATAATAACACGGGATAAAACCCTAACCCCCCCCAGTCCCATCAGGATCCTCTTTCATCCTCATCTGTTTGAGGCGGGGTGGTGGAGTGGGGGGGGGTTCTGTATCACAGCACTGTTTCATTTTTAATGTGAAATAAAGCATTTACATTTGCAAAACGACCTCCGACCTCTTGACAGAATCGTGTCACACGAAAGCTGAAAGGGAAAGTGTGTGTGTGCGCGCGCATGTGTGTGTGTGTGTGTGTGTGTGTGTGTGTGTGTGTGTGTGTGTTGTTTTTGGAGTCATCTGGAAGTGGTTTATAGGAAAGACAGATGCTGAAACGAAGTCAACTCAGTGACCACCCCCCCCCACGGCTTCAGGCTGTGAACGCTCTGTCTTTTAACAAGTCACATGACCTGAGGGCGGGTCACCTCCCATGGTCCCGCCCCCCCTTTTGCGGTTCTCTAGTGACCCACTGCCCCGGCTGACTCGACCCCACCAGGCCTCGTCCTCACCTGGTTACACACTCGCTACCTTTTTAGCGCTTAGCAACCAAATTGGGGGCGGGAAGTCGCTGTACTTTAGCCGACAGGAAGTGTGTGACGCCCTCGTGTCGTCATCATCCACCCCGACGCTCCGTCCTGCGGTAAATTCCTCCGCCTGGCAGGTGGTGTTTTTTTGGGGCGAGCCGGGGGCCTTTTGTCTCCTCGCTCTTTGTTGCACAATGACTTTTCCAGACACCCCAGCGAAGACGGGCCGCGCGCTATAATTAAAAAAAGATCTCACAGACCTCATCGCCGCGTTTTCTCCATTTTTAGCTCGGCGTCGCTCGTTTTTTCCTTCACATCTCGTTCATCCCTCTTCCCTTCAACGTTTTTTTTCCCTCCCCCCCCCAGTCCGTGCTGCTGCTCGGCGCCGTGGCTTTGCTCTGCCTGGGTCTGGACCTCCTGTTCCTCCTCTTCTACTCCTTCTGGCTCTGCTGCCGGCGGCGCAAACATGACGATTCCTCGCACTCCCATTCGCACGCCCAGCAGCCGAGCGCCGACTGCTGCTGCACCGCCTGGTGCGTCATCATCGCCACACTGGTGTGCAGGTGAGAGGTCGCCCCCGCACCCCATATCCTCACCCCCCCCCCACACACACACACACACACATACACAAACGCATATTCAGGATCAAATGGAATGTTTTCCAACCATCACATTCCTTCTATCTGTACCCGGGATGCAAATAAAATGAATGAAACCTGAGATGAGAACAGATCGCCCCCGGCAACAGATTTATAGTTATGTTTAAAAAGAATAAATAAAAGATAAAAGTAAAGAAATGACAGACGTGCAAAAAAAAAAAAATAGAAAAGAAAAGGAATGAAACCCAAACTTGAGGGAAATAAAAGAAGAAGGTTATCGGATGCTCAGCCTGGATGCTCTGGATCCAGACGGGAAGCCATTGTTTCTCGTCGTCATGGAAACCGATAAAAGACGGCTGCTTCGATAAGGCGAGCAGAAAATGTCATCCCAGCGTGGGTAAGATAATAAAATCCTGGGATCTATCGGGGTGGGCGGCGCTCGCGGTTTTGGATTTGGGTGGGTGGGTGTGGAGGTGTGGGGGGGGTGGCGAGGGCGCGCTTCGATGGGGGTTAAATGAAACATCCGCTGCTGGGAGGCGGTCTGATCTTTGCACGCCACCATCAGTGGTTGTCTGACCGTTCACCTTGATGTCGTTCACCCCGGCGATTGTTGCCGGGGTCATTGGCGGCGTGGACTCTGTTCCTCCTGACACACAAACGCACAAAACCCCCCGTCTCCTGACATTTACTCCATTGCTTCTGTTTTTCTTCATCTGTTACCCCCCCCCCCCTCTGTTATTTATTATTTCTCTCTGTTCGGCCTTCTGCCTGGCCTAGAAAGGTTGCCATGGAGACTGAAGCAGATTTGACGCAGAGGCGAGAAATGAATTATACAGTCAGGGGTTGTCTGTCTGGGTGTGTGTGTGTGTGTGTGTGTGTGTGTGTGTGTGTGTGTGTGTGATTGCGTGACTCAGTGCTGAAGTGTGTTTTTTTGCAGGCTTTAATATTTTATGATTAGCTATAATATTTCCTCACTGAATATTTGATACGTGTCTGTGTGTGTGTGTGTGTGTGTGTGTGTGTGTGTGTGTATGTGTGTGTGTGTGTGTGTGTGTGTGTGTGTGTGATTCTTTGTCTACGATCTAACATGAGATCATGTTTTATTTCTGACACCACATGTGGGCTTCCTCCGTTTGTCTGCAGGTGTTTCCTGTTGTAGACGTTTGACCGCGAGGTCCCTGAACGCATCACCGATCAGTTCTAATATTTTAAAGTCATTTCACTGTGTGAACCTGGACTACATCTATGACATCACAGAGCTTCTCCCGGTGTGATTGACGGACGAACGGACGACCCGAGGCGGCTTTGACTGACTTCCGTTTTTTTTCTTCTTCTTCTTATTGCGTTCATATCGGCTTCTGGGAACGATAAAATGATTATTGATTTATTGTTCTTAAGCAATCCCGGGGGTCTGTAAGATAATCAGAAGCGTCTGGCGAGTCTTTGTTTGCCATAATTTAATAACGGGGGGGGGTGCGTTCGCTCCGTTCCTCGGTCGCTCATCTGTTCGGATTGGAGTTAATCCCTGAACTTCTGTCTTCTTTTATTCCACTTACGGCTCAGCTGGAGCCTCAGGTGTTCCACCGGCCGACAGAGAGCAGGATGGATGAAGTGGGTCGGAGAGATGGGGGGGGGGGTGTGGAGGGCGGATGAAAGAGAATCCATTTACAATCATATCCAGAGTGTGTTAACGGGCCTGCATCCATCTCTATTCCGCTCCGGCTGTAAAGCCCGTCTGCTTCTGTGTTTGTTGTTTTATGTCACGCGAACAAATAAAATCCGTGGCGAGGCTCTCAGACGTGCACACGCCCACTGGTGCACAAAGGCGTGTGCGCGTGAAAAAACCACACTGTAACACGGAGCCACTCAGGAGCTAATGGGCTCGAATGAATCGGCCTAATAATGGCCGTAAATTTTCCTTTTACAGTGCCTGGTGTTAGCGAGTGGACTGAGACGTCTCACACACGCACACGCACACACACACACACACACACACACACACACACACACACACACGCACACGCACACACACACACGGAGCGTAGAGCACAAAAGAGGAAGGAGGGCGCAACAAGAGCATCACAACAGAGGGTTGATGTGGTGGAGTGTGTGTGTGTGTGTGTGTGTGTGTGTGTGTGTGTGCAGGGTATTCCTTTTGGAGGTGGTGGTGTTAGCAGTGGTTTCGGGTGGGCGAGAGGTTATTAAGCGGGGGCAAACCTGGTTAAGGAGGGTTTGGTGAGAAAAGGTTCCAGGGGCAAAGAAGCTCGTGTGAATGTGGAAGCAGAGCTCCAGAAGGATCTTATTAAGTATGGTCTGGTGACCCAATTATTGTGTGTGTGTGTGTGTGTGTGTGTGTGTGTGTGTGTGTGTGTGTGTGTGTGTGTGTGTGTGTGTGTGTGAATCATTTTCCTGGTAGTTCTGTTCTTGCTCCAGGCCAACAGTGACACTGAACTGAAGAACATCGCTCAGCGCTGCCACCTGCTGGTGGACTCGGGAACTGCAGATAATCGCTGCAGCAGATTTTTTTTGTTTGTGATGATGAGGAAAACAAATAGATGATTACACTCCTTCATTCGTGTGGACTAATGTGATGCCATCTGGTGGTTATAATAATAATAATAATACTAATAATTAACATTTCTTGTTGTTTACTGTCTTCCAGCGCCGGTATTGCCGTAGGTTTCTATGGAAACGGGGAGTCCAGCGACGGAGCCAGCCGTCTGGCGTACTCCCTCCGTCACGCCAACCGCACCGTCTCCGGGGTGGAGAAGCTGGTACATCCTTCTCAATCTCATTACACTTAGTTCTCGCCTTCCATTAAAGAATCTAAAACCTCTCTAACGCCTGTTTCCTGTTTCCTGTTTCCTCCCCAGGTGTCGGATAGCGCCCTGGCCTTGAACCAGACGGTGGAGGAGAACCTGGCCCAGCTGGAGACGGCGTTCCGGGAGCAGACGGACTACGTGTCCATCGTCCAGAAGCTGCAGGGGCAGCTGGACGAGCTGGTGCGCCTGATGGCCGACGTTCCCTTCTGGGCCAACACGGACGTCTCCCTGGAGGACTTGGCCCGCAAGACGGAGGCGTTTGATTTCTACAGGTCTGCAGGGACACGCCCACACTTTGTGGTTCTGATCCGGTTTCTATTTAATTCTATTTCTATCTATTTAACCCTTTGACGTCTGGCTCCGTCCACAGGTGGTTGGGGTACCTGGGTCTGCTGCTGTTTGACGTCCTCATCTGTCTTCTGGTTCTCTTCGGTCTGATCCGCAACTCTAGAGGCACTCTGATTGGGTACGCTGCTCCAACGTCGTCTCTGATTGGCCGGTTAAAGCTGTGTAAAGCCTGAATCTGGAATGCAGACGTATGTTTATTTTTTGGTTTTTTTTGCGTCCTTCAGAGTGTGTCTGCTGGGGGTTCTGACTCTGATCATCAGCTGGGGGTCTCTCGGCTTAGAACTGGCTGTTGCTGCTGTAAGTGTAACCATGGCAACATCCTCTGGCTCTGCAGTGATGTAATGCCTTTTCTTTTGCCGCTTGAGCGAGTCTGCTAAGATGCTACTGTATTCTGACCTGTCACGTGTTTCCCCCCCCCCCCCCCCCCCGATCCCATTCCACCCCACCCTCACAGTCAGCCAGCGACTTCTGCGTTTCTCCGGACGCCTACGTCACCAGGGTAACCAAAGAAAACGCCGTCATCAACCAAGGTGCGCCGTCGTTTTTTCCGTTTTCGCATCTTCACATCTTTAGAGGACAAACCATTTCAAAATAAAAGCATCAGTTGTTCTCATGCTGATGCTGTAGGTGTAGGAGAAGCAGAAAAAACATCACCAGACTCCTGTTTCCACGCCGACAGTCAAATCTCGCCCTGACATGTCGCTTCTATTCTAAGAAACAGGCGCGTACACGTGTGTGTGTGTGTGTGTGTGTGTGTGTGTGTGCACGTGTGTGCACCGGTGGGGGATTGCGTTTGACTGACACTCTGGCGCCGGAGCGTTCGCGCTTCCTGCGTCTCTGCAGACTGCGATGCCTCAGCAAATCCTTTCGCTCGCCCCGCTCGTCCCAGACGTACAGAAAATAAAAATAAACACATCCCTGCTTTCCCCCCTTCAGCGGCTCCTCCTCTTCTTCCTCCGCCTCCCTCGATTCCGTTTTTCTCACTCGTCTAATGAGTTCTGTTGCCTGTCGGTCGTTTCCGCTATGCAGAGCGCAGATGTTACCTTGGTTTCACGCACACACACACACACACACACACACACACACACACACACAGACACACACACACACACACACACACACACACACACATTCACAGATATAGCCAGGGGTTAAATTGAGCCTGATTGGTCCATGATGCCAGTCCTTCCCCTCCAGTGAACAAATAAATGAATCTGATTGGCCCATAGGTTAAACCAGGATGTGGCGTGATGTTACGTAGGTCACCTGTCACGCATTCTGTGTGATGTGTGACGGTATTATATGTCACATTTAAGTCCCCCCCCCCCAACCTGTCAAATTACCCATAAACCCCCTCACATCCTGCACCGTAGGCGTGATTCTTTTTAACGTGCGTCTGTCGGCACATTTCCAGACATCCTGCAGTATTACCTGAGGTGCAGCTCCGGCCAGGTCAACCCCTTCCAGCAGGTAACTCCGCCCCCTTTTGGGCTTTTTCTGAATGCATTTTTCTAGTTGCATCAGGTTACATGAAATAAGACCATAAATAACCAAAAAAACCCGTTTGTTTCTCCCTAAAGAGGCTGTCAGGAAGCCACAAAGCATTGGTGGAGATGCAGGACGACGTCGCCGAGCTGCTGCGATCAGCCACACGTGATTTCGCCAACACCAAGGTGTGTGTGTGTGTGTGTGTGTGTGTGTGTGTGTGCGTGCGCCGCATCCGTGGATGCTGATAGAAGCTGGGTGTCTGCATCTGATCGTACGTCTCGCTTCGCCTTTGCAGGAGAATCTGGAGCAAATCCAGTCTGTCCTGAACTCCACCGAGGTGGGCCTCCACCAGCTGACCGCCCTGGTCGACTGTCGCAGCCTGCACATGGTGAGACCCGTTTTGTGTTTTTTTCGGGTAGTTTTGCGTCAGAAAAATCCACACAATTATGCGTCCTTGACTCGTCTCCTCGCCGTCCGTCCAGGATTACGTCCAGGCGCTGACCGGGCTGTGCTACGACGGCGTGGAGGGTCTCATCTACCTGGTCCTCTTCTCCTTCGTCACCGCCCTGATGTTCTCCTCCATCGTGTGCAGCGTTCCACACACCTGGCCCGGCAAGAGGTAACACACACACTCGCACTTGGTGATGCGAGCGCCACACCGTAACCTTTAACCTCCTGCACTAACATCAAACATGGAAGCAGATTTGATTCTAGAACCTGAACAATCTGGAAAGACCCTTAAAGAAATCCCACGCATGTCGTTCTTTAAGTGTGTATGCCTCCTAAAGCCGTTTAACCCTACGTCTTCCTGCCTGTCTTTGCATCCATCTGACTTCCTTCGAGGTTCCTTTATTTTTACTGTTCGCCAGTTTCCATTTTCATTCACTTTCCTGGGGACACCATCCCTGTGTTAGATAGTCCATTACCACGTTTTTTTTTGTTTTTTTTAAATGTGTCCTACTTCCTCCTTCTGTTCCATCCTTTCCTCCTCCTCCCCCCCCCCCCCGTCCTGATTTGGAAATGCTTTGGGCTTCAGCGAGTGATGGCGGAAATGGAAGCCGACCCTATGGTCTAACATCCAGAAATAAATAAATTCAAAAAAATCTGGTGAAATCACCGTCAGGCGCTCTAGACTGTCCACGCAACGACAGACTCATCTCTGTGATGTAAAAGTGGAGTTCAAATCTTGTATTTTGGTGAAGTATGGCCCAGCAGGTGCTAATAAATAATCAATAACTCAACTGCTCCTGGGACTGGTTGCTTATTGAGACCTGCAGACGGGAATCTGTCTGATCTGTTGGAGCGAAACATCGCCACCTGCTGGACAGATGGTGCAGCAGCTCCTCCTTTATGTTCAAAAAATGCTCTTCTTCCCTCTGATAAAACAACTTTAATGGAAGAAAATAAAAGAAAAGTAGTGGTAACAACAGGGTCTTGTTCTCTGTGTTTGACCCAGGATGATCCAACTTCCAAATCAGCACATAATCTTATTTAGCGCCTCTTTCTGTTAAGTTTGCTGGACGTTTTTTTTCTTTTCTTTACATTTTTTTGACCATCTTATGTCTGAAAAATGGTTTTTGCCCAAACCAGCCATATTATATATATTTTTTTCTCTTTGCTTTAAGTTTCATGGGGCACTCAAGCGATGCATGAAGAGACGCGAAGCCTGATTGGGTTAGGATGAAGCGATCGGTATTGATCAGGAGGGGGGTGGGTGGGCGGCTGCATGACGGAAAAACGACTGCATGTTCCTGTGTATGATGAGAACATCTGTGACGAGTGTGTAACCGCTTAGCGCCACAGAGCCCAGTGGGTGGCGCCGCTGGGGGGGGCCGTGCAGTAATATCTGAGACCTGTACTGTAGTGGGGGCTGATTTGTAGATGAATGCTGCCCTTTGTTCCTTTTCTTCTGGTTCCTCTACTTGGGGGCTGAAGGCGTGGCCTTACCCCATCTTTTGTATCAGAGGCCATAGTGCAAGTACCCCCCCCCTCCTCCTCTTACTTCCCCCCCTTCCTTAACTTCCTCTTCAACCACTTGTTTACACTCTGTTGTCTCTCTTGGATCTCCCTCCCCTCTGCTCCTCCCCCCCCCCTACCCCCCTACCTTACCCATCGTGCCCTCTCGTGCCCCGCCCCCCCCTTAACCCCTGACCAATTCAAGGACGAATGAGGAGGACGGCGAGGACGAGTCGGGCGCCTCGCGCGGCGGCGTGCACGATAACCTGTACCGCGTTCACATGCCCAGTCTCTACAGCTGTGGCTCCAGCTACGGTAGCGAGGCTAGCCTGCCCGCTACGGCCCACACCGTCAGCAATGCCCCCGTCACTGAATACATGTGAGTTAGCGCCTGTGAGTTAGCTGAATGAAGCTTGGGGGGAGGCCCCCGGGGGACCTCGACCAGCGGCGTAGCGACAGGATTTATCATTTAAGTTCTCCATTTTCACTCTGCTGCAGCTCCCCAAAGGGAAGCAGCCAGTATGTGAGGTGTCTGTTTATGTGAGCTAACGAAGCTAACAAGCTAAAGGAAGGAATAAGAAACTAGAAAATAAAAGTAATGATAAGAAGTTTCGTTTTGGACATTTAAAGGGGTTTCATTCCTTTATTATCCTCCACTAGATCACATGTGTCAAACTCAAGGCCCGCGGGCCAAATGTGGCCCTCCACATCATTCAATGTGGCCCGCGAGAGCAGAAGAAGTTAGAGTGTCTAGAAATAAATAAAAACATATTTTTTCTGTGTACATGTAATGTTTGTAACTTAGATTACATTTAGTCACATTTATAAGTTACATTTATAAGTTACATCTGGCCCTTTAAGGACAGCCATGTGGCCCCTTGGTGAAAATGAGTTTGACACCCCTTGACTAGATAGTCTTTGTTCAGTTTTCAGAAGCAATGCTAACTTGCCAGGACTATGTTAGTGGCGCTACGCTAGCAGCTAGCCCAGGTACCCCTAGTGGTTCGACGACCAGTTCATTATCTGACCTCCAGGTGGCGGCGTTCCATGCAGTAACTCTTTATTCTATAATGCAGGAGCCAGAACGCAAACTTTCAGAACCCTCGGTGTGAGAACACCCCCCTGATTGGCAGGGAGTCCCCTCCACCCTCTGTAAGTGCACACTTTATAGAACACACTCTACCTCCACTACCTTCCAATACCCATCAGGCAGCCAGGAAACATTTCAAGAGCCGAAGCCGCTGAGGCGACTCTTTCTAACTGTAGATTATAATGAAGAACTGATGGCGTCCATTAACGGACTGCTAAGTTGCGGGTGTGGTTATTGGAAGGTAGTCCCCGACCCCTGACCCCCCCACAGCAGTGCAGCTCTGTGTTCCAACTAGACGGCGATCACAGAGCGTCTCTCTCTCTCTCTGAAGGTCATTTTGGCAGCCTGGGATTCGCACTCGCATCAAAAAGAGAGAGTCGTGTCTTCTGATAGGTGGAGCTGTTGGGTCAAAGTTGTCCTCTATTTCTGATGTAAACAAAAAAACAAACAAACAAACAAAAAGTCTGGTGGAGACGTGTCGACCTTGTAAGGAACGTCTTGGATATTTATCACCGTAGTGCCTCAAGTTTTCACTCAAACACCAAAAGACGCACTTCCTGTTTGAGGTCTTTGGACCAATGGGGGGGGGTGTCCTGTCCTGGCGTTGATGAGGCACTGCTGGGCCTGTGGTTGTGGGGCTACGATACTCACAGGAAGTCAGATTGGGATGGATTTATGGGATGGACTGCTAGCTCTGTAACTCGCCAGTTCAACACTAAACCTCGAGCCCAAACCTCCAAAGTTCCTTCTCCCCCCTGTCCCCACAGTGTGTCTTTGTGTGCATCTTCTTGTCGAGGTGTGTGTCCTCTGTTTCTGTGCCCCATCACTTCTCACCATTAAAGGGTCACAGGAGCACATGTTGCCCCCCCCCCCTGCCCCTGCCCCTGCCGGCCCCGCCGCCCCTCCTCCACGGTCAGACTGAACCCCTGACATCAAAGTCTGACCCGGAAACCAGACAACCCTGGACAGGAAGTAGCTCAGAGACCACTAACTCATACCAGGCTAACCTACTACATCAGAACTAGAGCACTAACTCCGCCCACTGACCAAAAGATGACCTGCTTACTGTAACAACCAATCAGATGTCCCGGAACGATTGACTTTTTAATCAAAGCTCCCGGCTGTCCAAATGACTGGTCAAAGATCTGTCTGTCTGTCTATCTGTCTGATTCTGTCTGTCTATCTCTGTCTGTCTGTCTATCTATCTATGTGTGTCTATATGTTGGTCTGTCTATCTATCTGTCTGTCTGTCTGTCTGTCTGTCTGTCTGTCTGTCTGTCTGTCTGTCTGTCTGTCTATCTATCTATCTATCTATCTATCTATCCGCCTACCTACCTGTCTGTCTGCCTGTCTATCTATCTATGTGTGTCTATATGTTGGTCTGTCTATCTATCTGTCTGTCTGTCTGTCTGTCTGTCTGTCTGTCTGTCTGTCTGTCTGTCTGTCTGTCTATCTATCTATCTATCTATCTATCTATCCGCCTACCTACCTGTCTGTCTGCCTGTCTATCTGTCTGTCTTGTCGTCTTTACCCGTCCTTCTTCTTCTTCTTTCTTTAACAGTCTCTCGTTTCTCTGGTTTTCTCCTCCACCAACTTCTTTCCCCCCTCCCTCCCTCTCTCCCTGTGCCCCCCGCCCCTTCAGTACACCTCCAGTATGAGAGCCAAGTACCTCGCCACCAACCGCCCGGACCAGAACCGCCGTTCCGTCCCCAACGACCAGCTGGACCCGGCCAGCCGGCCCCACCCCACCGCCCGCCCCCAGTCCTCCGTCCACTAGAGGGCAGACCTCCAACCCGCCCACCTCAGCGCCGCCGGGGGGCCGGATCCAGCGCCCCCACAGGACCCCGTTTGTTCACCCGACACAACCAAACACCTCAGCGACGACGAGCCCGACAGTCCAACGCCACACATACCCACAATGCATAGCAGCCAGAGCCTCTCCTCCTCCTTGCTCCTCCACCGGGATGCATACGCTACCCCCTAGTGGAGGCAATTGGCCACTCCCACCACACAAACACATACACATACACACACAGACACACACACAGACACACACGTACACACACACACACAGACACACACGTACACACACACACACACACACACACACGTGCTGTACAGAGCTGTAAATACGTTTGCTTCTCTTCGATCTCGCGATAGACCGTTGCATCATGGTTAATGTGCTGTTCTGCGTGATCGTCATGGAAACGTTTGCTGTATCATCAAAAACACGCCGACTTGGCCGAGCTCAGCCCGGCCAATCAGAAAGCCATGTTTATAGATAGAAACGGTAACAAATGCATCGACATTCTTTCTCTTTAACGTCGTCTCAGACTTGAATGGTGAGCTGGAAAAACTTTGTCCGCCTCTCTTCGTCCGGATTTGTTTACGTGCCGGGAATTCCGGATGGGATTTTGGGAATCGGATTGAGAGACAAGGGGAACACAAGGAGGCTCAACCCGTGCCAAAAAAACTCTAACAAGGGATGCCTGATTCTGCTGTCGCCTCCGAGAGAGGGAAAGAACTTTTTTTTTTTTTCAGTTTTTGTTGGAAACGACAGGACGGAAAAAGGAAAACGACGCGTTCGCCTGGTGCTACGAAACCCCGGACGTCCCCAGAGGGAGACGCTCACGGCTGAGGAGTGAAAAACAAGTATTTAGTTTTTAGTTTTTAAAATTTTTAATCATTTGTTTTCATTCAGGAATGTGATCAGGAAAAAAATAATAGAAGAAGATGCTTAAAAAAAAAACCCCATCTGTCCATTATTAATAAATGGAAGCTGTGTCCTGAAACCTGGAAAAAAACAGAAAAGAACACGTCCCTGATTTATGTTTTTATGTTTTATCATGAGCTGAATTTCAGGATGCGATACTGTGACCAACTAATATTCCGTTGTATGCTCTTATTTCTGCATTCCTATGCTTTTATTTTGTTAACTGGTGACCCTTGGGGTCAATTTTTTTTTTTTTTTTTTTAATCCTCAAGCACAATTTCTCCTCAAACCTCCTGGGACACTGCCAGTGTCCCCCCCCCCCCCACACACACACACCTTCTTCTATAAAACTCTGTACAGTGTATAGAAGCTGTATTCGTGAACCCTGTGTGTGTGTGTGTGTGTGTGACATTGCTGCAGCGTGATTGGCTGTCGCTCTATCTCAGTGTTCCAGTGTGTAGGTTCAGTGATCAGTGTGTGTGTGTGTGTGTGTGTAGCCGGCAGCCAGCGGTTGTGGAGGGGGGGGTGGCCGGCCTATCTAGCCTAAATCATTTCCACACGGATGCCGTGCATGCTCTCACGCTATAGACACGCCCACGTTCCCTCCTCTCCCTTTCCCCCGTGGAAGCCCCGCCCCCTTCCAGCAGCGATGACGTCATCACGCGACGGGTGACGTCGTCGGTAGGAAACCCCGTTAGTCAGTCAGCCTCCATTCCTGTACAGCATTTTAATATGTGATTAATAATCGATGACCACTTCTCGTTGTAGCGAGACAATCTTACATGTGTGATTTTAGAAATAAAAAATAAAAAAACAAAGTCCGTATTATGGTAACAATGCTACCTATTTACAGTGTTATTTGCACCACGGATGCAAATGAAGAAAAATCTGTGGGACTCGTCACTGATTAATGGCCTTTCATATTTTTAAACTCTTACAACACTTCATATCACTTGTTTTTTTTTTTTTGTTTTTTTTTTAACTGTCTTGCAAAAATCAAACTTTAACGATAAAATACTAGCTAGCTGTTTTGTAGGAGAACTAAGGCAAGAGCAGTGTTTTTCCTCTCTTATTAATGGTGAATGACTCTCTGTCTTGCAATGTTTTAATAAATCTATTCCAGTGTCGTCCGCCCGCCTGACGCCAAGTCGTGTCTGACTTCCTCTTCGGATGCTGTTGAGCCAATCAGAAAATCTGTTGAGGGATCAATAACGGATATTTGCGATGGGATTTTACAGGATGTCAAACACACCTGCGTCCAGATGTGACGGATAAACAATGTTTTCTATGGTTGTTTTTATTTTCTGATGGTTTAACTAAGATATTAATGATGTACATGTCAAAACTGTGGTAATGATATCATTCAGCCTGGAATAAATGTTTAAAAAAAAGAAAAGAAATTAAATCGACTTTAACATACTGACCGAGCCTCTTGGTTCTCTACACGCGAAGGATGTTTGTTCTGTGACATATTAATGTTTTATTCATGCTCTGCACCATAATAAACATTATACGTGCCAAATCGCTAAAATACAAGAAATACTTCTAATCAGATTCCAGACAGGGGTTAAAGGTCAACACAGTGTCAATCATCACTTATTTGACTCATTGATTTTTATTTATTTAAGTCTCCATACAGTCCAGATACTGGAGAGAAAACATCATTATAAACTTGTAGAAAGAAGGGACGAAGTCGAAGTGACGGATTTCCATCCATCTCCGCAAAGATCGATGACGACTCAACGTGAGTCACTTTAAAATAAAACCTCAGAGGGGACACAAATATGCCGTAGATTCAAATGGATAAATACAGTGATGTCCATACTTGTAACACGAGTTTGGAGCAGGTGGTTCTGGGAAAATGCACCCATTTGATACCTTTGTGAGACTTTGTTAGGGAAATAAGTGTTGCACCTGGATGCAAATTGAAATGTCTTCAGCCATTTTTCCACTTTGCAGGTTACGGTTCTTCAGGAGACAATCCCAGCTACCAGCGAGTGGCGGGGAACACTCCGGACGTGTCGCCAGCGTATCGTGGAGCCACATGACTCACGCACAGTCACACCTACGGACAGTTTAGAACTGATCACTTAAATTGCATGTTTTTGGAGGCAAGGAACCTGGAAAGAACCCACTCAGGCATGGGGAGAACAGAAAGGACTCAAACCAAGAACCTTCTTGCTGTGAGGCGACAGCGCTACCCACAGCGCCAGTCATGACAACAGATAAGTGCAAACATCAATCTCTCATTTTTTTTCCTCTAATAAATGGCAAACGGCAGCTAAAATCTACAAAGTGCTCCTTCATAATGATAGTGGTGCTTCAGAGAGAGAAGTCTGGGTTCAATAAAAGCACCTTATAGGAGGCGGGTCACCAGTTCATCATAAATTTATAGAAAATGTCCATCTCATCTGAACCTAACGTCACAGACTTGACTGTAGCTACGGCTTCACGTTCCTGAATCTCAGGGGAGGAAAAATGATTGAAGAAGCCGCAGCAGACCAGGATTAGCGTGACCTGCTAAGGTTAGCATTTAGAAGCTAACACAGAGGACCTGAAACCATCATGGAAGTTGAGGATGATGGATGAGAAAGTTCAGATGTTTTAACTTCTTCTCTCGCTTCCAGTTCCATGGATGTTCCTGCTGGAGCCAGAAGGTGGCAGCGGAGAGTCTTCACTCCTCCATCCCTCCATCAGCTGAGGAAGCTGGGTGGATGCAGACAGGTCCTCCGTCGGTCTCCGGGACGGTTGCTACGGTCGCTGGGGGCCGTGGCACCAAGGAGTGTCTGGGTACAGCAGACAATGGACCGACCTGAACCTGAGAAAGACACGGAAATGAGCATCACAATGCCTGGAAGCTGCCAGCTGGGCATTTCAAAATAAAACTGGACACAATCAGATCACACACACACACACACACACACACACACACACACACACACACACACACACACACACACACACACACACAATGAACAAAACCAGGAAGCTTGTCATAGTAAAACATTCCCAACAAGACGAACTGTCAGGACACACACTGCACGAGTTGATAAAGCTTTCCTGAAACACACAAAAATACAAGACGGCGCGTTCTATTGCAGAAGGAACGCACACAATGAGGCGTTTACTGACCAGAGGAGAACGCAGAACAAAGAAGGGAAAGCAGACAAATGACAAATAAATCCCTTTAGAGCCAGGAAGACAAAAAGATAAGATCAGAGTTTTATTCTTATTTGTTTTGTGCTCCTGTGAATATCACACCAAATAAAAAGTTTTCTCATCCTCATCTTGATCAACATGTAGCACAAATATGTGGACGAGTCATTAATGCAGCTAAAACCTGCAACTGATTGATTGATAAAGATGAATTTTACCTTGTTGGGTCTTCTTTTATTGAAAATGTTCCTTTCACATTGACGATATTTCTCCGGTTTTCCACTTTCCCGTAGCTCAACGTCACCTAGAGGACAACACAAACACAAGCAGTTGAGACAGTGTGTGTGTGTGTGTGTGTGTGTGTGTGTGTGTGTGTGTGTGTGTGTGAGAGAGAGAGTGTGTGTGTGTGTGCGTACCTGGCTGCGTACGTCTGAAACCAATCCCAGGTTTTCCAGGTGCGAGTGGAACAGCGCCGAGCGGATGAGGCTCACGCCGAGCAGCGCCTCCACGATGTAACCCACGGCGCAGTCGTCCGGGAGACGGATGCTCTCGGCCGTGGCCATGAAGGCGCCGTCGCTGCGTGTAGGTGGAGGAAGAGGACGTCACGACACGAGCGACACAACGCCTCAAACGTCTCATTGGGTTGTTTAACTGAGGGCTCACCTCGCCCAGGGCTTCATCTTGAGAGCGACGCCTCGGCTCAGACAGAACCCGGCTCCTCCGGTGGCGAACCAGAAACGTACCTGTGTCTGCACACACACACACACACACACACACACATGCAAACACATATTATAAACCAGCTTAATCCACATGTGTATCATTGTCATCTTTATGCATTCTTCATCCATTGCAGGTTGAAAGAAATTCCAACATTTAATTTGCGTCAAACTTCACGGATAAAGAAAGATAATCTGCAGACTGATTCAGTTCATCCTCTCCTGAACTCACATCCTGAATATAGACCTCTGATAATGATTTAAATTAACTTTAACTTTACCGTCCCAGCCGAGTCCGGCCCGTCGGAGGCTTCGATGGGGCGTTCGAGGCTCGGCCGGCCGATGTAGACGTCCTGAGTGTGGCTGTAGTGTGACAGCAGCTTCAGCAGGGCGGCGACGTTTAGGTAGTTATCATCATCAACGTGACAGAACCACCTGCAGCAGAGGCTTACGGTCAGGATCAGGCTTTGTGTGTGTGTGTGTGTGTGTGTGTGTGTGTCTTACTTCTTGCCAGATTTAATGAACGTATCGTATTCCAAAGCCATTTTACAGGACAGGGCCTGATGGGTGTGGGCGGCTGAACAGTTGGTGTTGATCAGGTGAGTTCCTGATAATCAATAAACAAAAAAAAAAAAAACAATCAAATCATCAACTCTGATAAATACTTTGATGTCTTTTCCAATTTCCCAGGTGGAATAATAAAATATGTCAAGATTAAAGTCATAATATCACAAAAATAATGTTGGAATATTAAATTTAAACATCGCAAGACAAGAAAAAGGTTATTTCATCAGAAAAAAATTTAAATTAAAAAAAAAAAAGATTAACATCATAATATCACAAAAACAACTTTGGAATATTAAATTTTGACATCACAGGACAAAAAACAAAGAAGTTATTTAATGAGATAAAAATGTAAAATAAAAAATAAAGATTAAAGCCATAATATCAAAAATAATGTTGGAATTTTAAATTTAAACATCGCAAGACAAGAAAAAGGTATTTTATAAGATAAAAATGGAACTTTAGAAAAAAAAAAAAATGGGGCAGAAGAGAAGAAAAATGTTTATTATAAGAATAAACTCGACGAAATATTTAAATTCAACAGCAGGAAATATTGATATCATGTGTGGACGTCTGGAAACTTTCTCATTGTGCGTCTTTCTCCAGCGACAATCTGTCCCGATAGCGAGGAGAAAACCGCCATCGGCGTCAAAACAGTTCCATGAGTGAGGCGAGGAAAGGCCTGTCCATTAAAACCAACACACATCCTGCTTTAACGGCGCTGGCACTAACGCCCCGTCAGCAGCCCGCTTCCTGCTTCCCTGCAGATAACGAGTCAGCAGAACGGCTGTGTGTGTGTGTGTGTGTGTGTGTGTGTGTCTCACCCATCCTTTTCCTCAGCTTCTCGTCCTCTCCGTCGCTGAACACATACGTCTATGGAAAAACACACACACACACACACACACACACACACACACACACACACACACACACACACACACACACACACATGGTTCATGTTATTCCTGCGGCGCTTTTAGTGTGGAAACAAAAACGCCGGCGGCCCCCAGAGCTCCACGCCGCTCCGCCGTCATTGGTTGTTTACGATCAGGTGAGGCTCCACCTGTTTCCTCGGTCACGCAGAGGAGGTGGCGGCGACGGTGGATGGAAGGCAGAGCTGAGGCCAGCTTCTTGTCTATCAGCAGCAGAGCAGCTGGTTTATGGGGCGTTTAGGCGGTGAGTGACGGGGTCGAAGGTCACCGTGCACTCAGGAAGACCACGTCAACGCCCCCCCTCCCCTCCACTTTCTTTCCACTGGAATTAAATACTGAAGCTCCAGGAATACAAGTTGGAGCATTAGTTTGCTAAGTAAATAAGTTATTATTTATTTGTTGTTTGTGTTTACTAGCACCCATTTAATCATTTCATGAGCATCAGGCTCTGCAGAGTCATCAGCCACCACCACCACCACCAGCATCTGGACCCCTCAGATGACTTTTGATGTGCGTGAAAAGTCTCAGCACCATTTATTTCAAATATTACGCATCAAATAGGTGGTCACATGACACAAGAAGACAAAATAGGTCCTAGAATTTACAGACATGCTAGCACCTCACTGTCTTTCTTTAGCATGTTTGCTAATTTGCGCTGAAAACAAAACCCAGATGAGGCTAAAGGAAACTTTGCAGGTTTTTAATGAGGAATTTAAGTATTTTACAAATTCAAATTTGAGCTGATGATAAAGTAGGATAAAAAAAAAAATGAAATGACCATGAATGGTGCAACGATTCCTCTGGTGACCATGAATGTGAAAGGTTACATGACAATTTATCTCATAGCATCTCTCAGTCTGGATTCAAATGGGGAACAGGACCAACCGACAGACTGGTGATGACCTCAACGGAGCAAAGCTTAAAAACTACCATTCATTTAAAAACTTTGGGCACATTAGGCTGTCAATGTTTTCAAGTCACCATGGTAACATACAATTAAACCATTGTTTTAACAGCGTTTAGGGGGAGTGTGTTCCAGAATCCACTTAATAATGAAATCTAGTCATTTAATTTGTTTCAAACAAATTGCACCCTGCGGTCTGGAAGTCAATAACTCCTTCATTCTGTATATGAAAAGCCTTGAAGCACCATCGGGTCAGCAGATCGATGCCCCCATTGGCAGAAAAACAGCTGGAAAGACGCCAGGAGTCTTTTGATTTAAACATGCATACATTAATGGGACTGCAGACGACTTGACGCCAAAAACAATCGATATAATGACCTCATTCTAAATTTGCCGGGTTCCTAATTCAAGCTTCGAGAGCTGAGAAAAAAACCACCCGAGCTGAGAGAGGGATTCCACTTTGCAAATCTCCTGCCATGTCGTACAAATTCGGTCGTAAATCTTTCGGGGTCGGAAGCCCGAAGTGATCCCATCGCTGGTCGTGTTGGAGGGCGAGTCCGGCCAGCTGTGTGTTCATGTCAGCCTGGGAGTTTTCTTTTTTAAAGCCTCTGGAGATCAGTCGGCCTCTTGTTAGCGCATATGGGGTGGTGGTGGTGGATGAATCACCAAGACTTGTGTCTTACAGGAAACAAACAGGAGCGTCTGAGACACTTCTTGAACTTCCCATGAGAACTAATCTGGCGAGTTCCCAGGACGTCCGAGTCCGTCAAGGCGACGGCTGTGAGAACGTGTTTCCATGAGTCAGCAGTCCTGCAGAGCGGAGGTGTGTGTGGGAAACAGGTAGTTTCTCACACACATAAACACACACACACACACACACACATCCGTGAGAGCAGTCTCAGGAATGTGTCAGACACACATCAGCTGAGTCCGCCCCCCCCCCCACTCCCGTCCCCCCACCTCCAACCCCCTCCCACACCAACTTCTATTTACATGTCAACAGTGGAGATGAGACAAGTTCACTGAGGTTCAGATGGGAATCAGACCCGCCGCTGCTCGCGCCGCGGTCACGGCTGCGTCCCATTACGGGCTTTGAAGCCGTTGGGTGCAGTTCACCACAGATCCATGTGTTTCAAGGCTAAAGCTCCATCGTTGAAGTCAGACTCTCCAGTTTCTCAAGGATTAAACACATTTAGAACTTTTGTCTAATTTTCTTCTTAGAGTTTCTGCATGTCAAGTGGTTTGTTGGATCTGTAATGTTGATAAAAGCTGTGATTGGTGTGTTTTCTCTACCCCCTTCCCTCCTCACCTACTGTGTCAATACATTAACATCAGTGTGGCTGGCCTCTTGCCCCCCCCCCCTCCCCCCCACGTCTCCTTCTCATACATGACAAAGGCTCCAATCTCTCATTTATAACCCAGGATCAAAGGAAACCAGTCACATTTCAGGAGGTTCACTTTGCAAGACATGGGGGTCCAAAGCTGTTGAAAACTTTTATAAAAAGTCAATAAAACTTTTTAAAGTCTAGTAGATTAATTTAAACAGTTTTGAATAACCATGACCTGGATAATTGAGAACCTACACAGACAAGAGGAGAGGGAAAACTTTATTCTAGTCAGGCTATTTCCCCCTCAAATGCGCAAAACTGTGTTTATGCGCATTTGAGGTCTGGGAATGAAATATTTTCCCTTTAAAAGTTCAAAAACAAGACCTCAAGTAAATTAAAAGTTTATGCAGACGCCTTTACTCTTTATTCTGAGCGGGATGACTGATTTCTACACGCATGCAGGCTGCGTCTTTTCAGGATGATTTGCCCTATGAATAAAAATCCAGTCTCTACAGAAGTGTTGCGTTCACGTCCCCTCACCTGTTGCATATTCCTGGAGATCCAAGTGTCCAGCTGGAGCTCCAGCCTCTGCCGGTGATATCTCCCGGTGGTTTTCACCGCTATGAACAGATCTTCGGCGGACAGACGCTCCACGGGCGCACGGGGCGCGCTTCTCCCGGTGCGCGTCGCTCTCCTTTCCCGCGTCAGTCTCCTGAAGTACGCGGAGAAAAGTTTTTCATCACCCGGGGGCTCCACCGGGTCTTCGCCGGGGTGTTCCACGGTGACCACCAGCATCACGGTCACCAGCAGGCAGGTGACGGCGGAGGCGGCGGCGGGACCGACGGGGTTCGCTGATCCGCTGGAGGGTTTCCACATCGTGACGGAGCGGCTGGAGCTCCAGATGCGCTCATGGAGGGACGCACATCCGAAATAAAGTCTGCGTGGGTTTTAAAGCATCCCCACACGGAGGACACGAGTGGGGTTTGCGCTTGACCTCCCGACGTGTGACGGCTTTAAGTCACCCATGTGACGTTTTAAACTCCACCAAGTGGGGCAGGACGGGCCAATTTCTGCACCAATAGCAGGTCAGAGCGTTCCCAAAATAGGCGGGGACGATTAGCAAAGGGGCGGGGTCAACATCCACATGTCAGGAAAGTTAATTAATGGGCATTTAGAAGACAGAAATAACTTTAGAATGAAGGAATGGAGCCACAAGATGACACGAGATGTGATAAAGATAAAGCTAAATGCATTAAATCAGGATCTTTAAATTTAGATGAGACAAAAAATAAAAAAGCAAAAATACAGGAAACCAGCTGAGCCAACTAAATGAGAACAAGTATAACACTACTGGAGACCGTCCAACATCTCTCAAAACATGTTGTGTTGTACAACTGAGCACCTTTTGTGTGTTTCTGGTTGGAAAAACGACTTGGAGTTCCTCTGGACGGAGGTTTGGCTCAGAGGATCCAAGTTGGACAGATGTGGAAGCCGGCTGTGACATGGGAGTGTGTGTTGTCCTGCCAGCTTCTTAGACATGCCAAGCAGCCAGTTCGCCAGATCCACCAACCATCTAAGGAATGCTTCCCCTCTAATAATGTGAAGTTTGTCTGTGCTGCATAATCTGTGCTGAGCCATCAAGCAAAGCCAGGATTATATTACATCTTGGTTATGACAGCTGCCAACAGAGCAAAGAGTCCATTTAGGACTCGTAGGAAGGGGAAAAATATAGAAATCCCTCTAAGTATGATGATGATGTTGATGTCTGTAACCCAACGCCGGCTCGATGGGACACGCTTCGCTGCCTTTTTGAGTGGAAAGTTTCACTTCTGACCACATCCACCATCGTCAATAAGAGCGGGCGTGGTTGGGCGTGGTCAGAGGTACGTTGTGTTGACTTTATAACCCTGCACAGCTGTTATGTCAGCGGGTCTGAGTGTATATCTGCTCATCGCTCCAG